>PVHY01010046.1:0-47868 GCA_004024945.1 Uropsilus gracilis
TTGGTGAAGTGTCTTTTTAGTTCTTCTCCCCATTTTTTGATTGGGTTTTTTGCTTTGTTTTTGTTGAGCTGTAGGAGCTCTTTGTGGATCTTTGTTATCAGACCCTTGTCGCTTGTCTGCAGGGCAAAAATTTTCTCCCAGTTGGTTGGGTTTCTTTTTGTTTTGTTTATTGTCTCTTTTGCTGAACAGAAACTTTTAAACAGACCAATGGATCAGAATTGAATATCCGGAAATAAAACCACATATATACAGTCAATTAATCTTGACAAAGGGGCAAAAAACATACCCTGGAACAAGGATAGCCTCTTCAGTAAATGGTGCTGGGAAAACTGAATCAAAACTTGTAAAAAACTGGACCAGGATAACACCCTCACACCCTGTACAAAAATTAACTCAAAATGGATAAAGGACCTGGAAGTGAGACCTGCAACCATAAAATACATAGAAGAAAACCTGGGCAAAACCCTTCATGAATTTCACCTCAGAAATCCATTTGGGGAAACAACTATGGCTGGCAGAAAAATGAAGGAAATCAAGCTTGAATTTGATGAGCTATAGATAAGTAGACTTCTGTAAGCAGAGGGGGATAGTTGTATGATTGTCCCAGATTTTGTGCAAACATGAAACTTTCTATAAAGTCAAAGTTTTAACAGTATTCA
The DNA here is from genome assembly GCA_004024945.1 of Uropsilus gracilis. NCBI lineage: Eukaryota > Metazoa > Chordata > Mammalia > Eulipotyphla > Talpidae > Uropsilus > Uropsilus gracilis. The sequence continues at coordinate 660 of PVHY01010046.1, forward strand.
TAATATTTTCTACTTCTTTGACTGTTTTCACATCATTGGGAACTATTTTACTTAAAAAATTATAGTTACCCAAAAAAAGTGAAATGTATCAATTCATCAAACACTTCCTGTGAGTGTAATGCCTCAGGAATAGAGTGTTTTAAATACTGACCTCATGGCATTTACTCTATTATGTGGGTCATATCCTTTTGCTGTTTAGTGTTTTCCTAGCATTATAAGAGAGTTATGTGTATTTTCAATGACCTTTCTCAACTAAATAGTTTTATTTACAGGGTGACCTTTAGTACAGGGAGATAACCAGGCTGAATATTGAACTATTTATATGTCACAGATACTTTGTGCACCCTATAGAGTTGACAATTCTCTTAGGGCTCTATGTAGGATTTCAATCTTATATTTGTCAATACCACATCACATATATCAGGAATTTAGTATATTATGGCAAGTACAGGTATCTGAGAGATTATATATAAGATATCACAGAAATCATAGAAATTTATTATGTTTGAAAGGTAACAGTGATCCATGAAGTATTAGCTAATATTACGGTTTTGTGATTCAGAAATAAGATGATTTATAGATGGTACAAGTGCCTGATACATGATTTCAATGTTTTTCAAAGTAAAGGTATATTTTTCTAACTTACCTAAAAGGAGGAAATAGGCATATAATATTCTCTGTTAATAAGGTATATTAGATTTTCAATTTGATAGAATAATATGATCATAGTAAACCATAGAGCTGTTTCTGTTATTTGACAAATTAACACTACGTGAGGATAGGCTAGGACTAGGACATTCTTTCAGTTTCCAGTGAGTTAGACAACCATTTATTTATTTATTCATAATAATCATTTTATATTAAATGATTTATCTGCATAATAGGAACATTTGGGTATTTTTTAAAGTTGAAGTACCATAAATAACATTATGTATGATTCAGAGGCATAAGCTAATATCTCTTCAGATGTATGCCCTCACCCTACACACATTGCCAAGGCACCCACAGTCCTCCAACATAATCCAAAAGGCACCTTCCCCCTCTTTTCCTGGTAGCTTCTGATCTACCATTTAAACCACTCCATCAGTAGTCATTATTAGCACCACTCAAGTGAGGAAATTCATGGACAAACTCTTTGAAAAAACTGTCATACTTTAGAAATATAACACTTTTCTGTGCTTACTTTATTATTTTTCCTCAGCATAATGTGAGTTTGTAGTTTTTGAGTTTTCCTTTTAGAGCATTTTCTGATACCTGATCCAACCTGTGTGCATCTAGCTCCTGGTTAAGCCTTGGGATAGGGGGCCCGGGAGGTATAGGGAGAAAGGGGTGACTTCCCTTAAGATCCTTTGTGGAAATCATCCAAAGAAAGGTGGAGAAGAGGAAAACTGTTTTCTTTTTAAACTAAAGATAAGAAAAGAAATTTAATATTGTGACTGGGCAGAGTTCTTTTTAAAATATCTCCTGTCGATACCTTATACAAAGATGAAACAATTGCTTAGGCGTTCTCAGGAAGCTGGATAAAGGGGTTTTCCCAACTCCTCCCCCTTGTCCCTGTCTGGTGTTTAGATGTTAACAATACCTTGGTTTCCAAGATCCAAACTGCAGACTTTAACTTTATGCTTTATTTATTATCAATCTTTCGTTCAAAGGTTTTTTAACTTTCTCATAAAAAATGTTCTCAAAGCATTTCACGGCCATTAAATAGTTCTTTAAAATGGCATTTTTACTAGTTTAGTGTAAAGAAATCAGAAACAGATGGATTAATTTTCTTTTAACATGTATTTGGTTTAAAAGTACTCAAGAAAAAAATACATATTTGGTCAAATGTGTTTAAGCTTTGCTAAATGACTTACATATGAGAAATGTATGAAGGTGTTAACCTATCTGAAAATGCAAAGTCTTTCCATAACAGATAACCTCCTCCTATGTAATATAATATTTGAAGGAAACTATTTAGTTCCTTAGAACATATTAAATCAAACATATCATGCATATACTAATAGTAAATATTAATCAAAGGGAACACAAGTTAATGAACACCCACTAAGAAACAAGCATTGCATTATGCATTGGAATAACAACATAGATTTAACTCAAATATTATCTTTAAGTCAATTTTAAAATTTATGGATTTTTAAAAATATAGAACCATGTCCAAATTGGACTCACCTGCCATTATCTAAAAGTGAGACACAAATATTCTCAAAACTGTTGATCTAATCATGAGGATTAATTATTTCAAACTGAACAAGCCATTAGATTTTTAGTTTAGCTACTGTTTGGGGAGGCAGGAGTTAATGTTCTCTCATTTAATACAATCCAAGAACAAGGAGAATGACTGTTTTTTGCAAATATGTCTGTATTCATGTGAAAGCTTCTGAATCCTAAGAGATTTGAATACTGGCCTCACTATTTCAACTCTGTTCACTTATCTGTAAGAATAGAAAAATTAAAATCTGAAGATCTAGGATGGAGTTTCTCAAACATTGATGTGTAACTTAAGCACCTGAAGAGCTATTAAAGAACACAGAGGCGCAGACTCCTTGAAGTAGGACGAGCTATTATAGAACACAGAGGCACAGACTCCTTGAAGTAGGACAGGATTTGGGTTTCCATCTGAAGATCCCTAACTCCAGAGTTTATCTCTATTGGCAACCTGAAATTGGGTTCAAATATTTTAAATTTATAGTATCTACGATACTGCTCCCCATTAAATGCAAATAAAAATCACAATGAGATACCAAATTACACCAGTAAAAATGGCACACATCAAAAAAAACAAGCAACAACAGTGCTAGCATGGATGTGGAGAGGAAGGAACATTCTTACACTGCTGGTGAGAATCTAAACTGACCCAGCCACAATGGAAAGCAGTGTGGAGGACCCTCAAACTAATGAAGATGGAATACCATTTGATCCAGCAATCACTCTTCTGGGAACTACCTAAAGGAGACCTCAATACTTATACAAAGGGACACCTGTGTGCAAATGTTTATTGCAGCACTATTTACAATTGTAAGGACATGGAAACAGCCCCAATGTCCCAAAACAGATGAGTGGATGAAAAGGTTGTGATATATATACATAATGGAATATTACTCATCAATTAAAAATGACAAATTTGATAACATGGATGTACCTAGAAGAAGTAATATTAGCAGAAACAAGTTAGAAAGAAAAAGACAGAAACCAAATGTTTTTACTAATATATGGGATATAGGAAAAACAAGCAAAAGGCCAGGAGGAAAAGTCAAAACAAGCTAACAACCAAATTAAAGTACACAACTGGGGTGGAAGGGATGGGTGGGAGTGGTCAGGGAGGGGAGATAGTGGGTGATCTCCAGGTAATATAAAGATGTGAGATATATATATATATATATAATTTTTAAAATAAAATAACTATAAAAGTCAATAAATAAAGCAATTTGTATAAGCTTAAAAAAAGAACTTAATAAAGGTGATTTCCCTTGAAATGATTGATCTGAAAACCTGAGGTTATTAATAAAATGACTTATTTGCTTATCAATAGATTTTAATTTTCCTCATGGTGGTTTTTGTATGCACAAAAGTGTAACATTTTATTTTTATTTAATTATTATTTATTAGGAGTTTTCATTCTGCCTCTTCTTGGAAGACTTAGGCAATTGTCTGTTGCATGAAAGTCTTGCAGTGTGCATCTAAACTTAGTATCTAATAAAGGAAGTGGCTCTTAGATCTGAAAAAAGGATAGAACAGTTAGTCACAAACCTCAAAGATGCTGATTTTGGGTGGTAGGGAGAATGTATCATTTAGAATCCTTCTTCTCAGTATGTTTCCTGAAAATAATTCCTATATTTTTAAATCTGTAAAATCAGAAGAAAAAAATACCAAGGCAATAGAAAATATGGGAATAGATTTGCTGTTGGAAAATAATCACAAGAAAAAAAATGAACTATATACTTAATGGAATCTATAAATGGTTATTTCAAAAGATGAAGCAGTGTCTATGGGAACAAAATGGATGCATTTGGAGGTGATTATGCAGCATTAAATGAGTCAGAAAGTGATAGTTACAGAAAGTGCCACTCATTTGTGGAACATAATTAAGAAAATAATTAACAAAATAGTAAGAATGACTTTTGAGACTTAATGAAAAATAAACTGTTTACTCGTTGGGGAGGGAGAAGAAGGGGAAAAGGGAAGGTGTAGGGCTGTAGCTCTGGAGTTTTGGGTGAAGGTGAGTAAATATGCACATACAAAGATGTGAACTTGTGTTCCCAAAATTATGTATTTATATAAAGTAGTGACAAATCAATAAAACTTGAAAAAATAAATAAAATGTTAACACTAGTGAATAAAATATCAGGAAAATTAAAAGCCATCCATAAACAAAATAAATGGTAGTTTTTAGCCCTTAGGCCTACATTTTTCTGAGAACTATCTTTTTTCTCACAAACTTCTCAAAAGCACAATCTTTTTTTTTTTTTTTTTTGCTTTTTTTTTTTTTGAATCTCTAAGCAACATAAACCTTTTTTTCCTTATACTACAACAGTGATCACCAGACTTTAAGTTGTATCAGGAACCTCTTAGAGAGCTTCTAAAACCCAGGTTGAAGAGCCCCTTTCCTGAGTTTCTGATTCAGTAAGTCTGAACCAGATTCAATATTCTGTATGGTTAACAAGTTTTCAGGAAATATTGATGCTATTTACTGCTGATAACACTGTGAATAGTACCATCCTATGGAATATCTTATTGGTGTGGTAACAGTTGTAATAACCTATGAATCCTGTGATCAATACATATTGTACTTACTCTCTCAGGCTCATTTGTTATGCTTTTCTATACCTATCATTTTGAAAATCTCTCATCCCTGAGTTTCTATGACAATGATTTTTGATTCTGTTGTTTGCAATTCAGAACTCTCTGTTATATATCAAGTTATTTTACCTCCTGTTATCTAAGCCCCATTTATGATATGGTCTCAGAATTTACTATTTTCCTTTCCCAATCTTTAAGTTCCACCCACACTGACTTGCCTAGACTCCTCAACAATAGTATCACACTTGGTAAATTCTTCTGTTCCTTTGTATAGGTTATATTCTCTGCCTTTACTACTTAATACATTTCCTATCTATTCTTCAAGAGTCAGCTCAAATGATACCTCCTTTAAGAAGCATCATTCTTTAAGAATTTTCAAATTTTACTTGAAAGAAGGATTTGGGTCTCTTGAGTCTTTTCAAACAATTTATAGATAACATTATAGCACCTTAGGTATTTATGTCTGGTTATTTGTTTGCATATCAATCTCATTAAAATATGAACTCACCACAAGGTTGTTTTATATGCAAGGGTCTAACCCACTGCTGATTCAAGGACACTGCTAATGTTTAATGAATGAGCCAATGGGACAAAACTACCAAGTAGCAATGGCAAACATTGCTTAAATCCAAGGAATAGAACAGAAATATTTCAGACCCATCCTGTTTCCTTGCTGCAGAACATAGCTCTGTCAACTGACAATAAGACTTGATCAGGGAATGAATGACTGATTGTGCCTGACACAGCAACGCCCACATGAAGAAATATCATAAATTCATGAGATAACTTTGTCCCCTTAATTTGTTAAAAGTGTATCCACTATGATTTTCACATCAAAATCAATTGTATGATGCCAAAATGAAAATTTAAGGAAGCTAAAATGAAGAGATATTGTATAATTCAGATGCTCTGTAATTTTGAAAAAACATATTAGTCTGAGGGAATTTTTTTTCAAAAGAGTAATTCATATTTATTTTACAAAGGTTTAAACAGTATTTTCAAACATCCCAACTTGGGATTATTTATACATATTTTATGGTATTACAGAAATATTATTATACCATTGTTCTGTCTAAACTAAAAATAAAACTGTCTGGAAGTATAAGATTAATAGATAAGACATATAGATAAGGCAAGACATATAGATAAGAAAAGTTAATGATAACTGTCATACCGAAAAGACAACTGCAAAGTTTCCAGAGAAAAAGACTGGATTTCAAATACACTGAAGATAAAGAAATGAATGATTATTTGAAAGTTGGATTAAAAAAGTGTTTTCAATTTTTGATAAGGAGTGGTTAAAAATTACTATTTTTAGAATTTTTTTGGTTGTGGTGTTCTTTTCAATAATTCACTGCACTTATTAGGTTGAAATGTTGATTTAAAAGTTCTTGTGTAAAGCATACCAGGATCCAAATCACAGATTTTAGCTTTGAGCATCCATCATTTACAGACTTTCAGAAAGATTTTATCACTAATATGTGTGTTTGGAAAGCAGCAATTTGCTCTAGAGGCTTCAACTTTTTCACATTCACAAAAGCATGTTCCTTGATTCAGAACAAAGGTTTGAAAGGAAACTTCATATAATCATCAATGGATTCTGTCACCTGGAGAGATGGCTTCATAGTCCAAATTTACTTTTCTCAATATGGAGACATCTTCATTTTATTTTTAAATGGCAATGTCATTTGTTTACAACACTGTATGAGATGCAGGGGACAGGTTCATGACTCTTCAGAAGCATGTGTTTTTGGTAGCAAGCCCCAAGTTGATTTCTCATAAGCTGTGTTAAATATTATATTGTTACTTGGATATTTATGGTAAATTCTTAGTCCCTTTCCTAAATTATTCATTTCTATTTTGACAGTGGAGATTGACTTCTTAATCAAAACTGACGTCTGACTTTCTTTTAGCTGTATTCCATCCAGCAGGTAGCTGACTGAAGGATGCTTCTTTAGTTTTTTGCCCTTTTTTGTGGATTCTAGAGTCATTTAGATACTGCAATTTCTTATATGTTTACTTATTTTACTTAAAGTTTTACTAAAGTGGAATTGGTATACCAAAACAAAAAAATGCCCTGTACTTATTTAACATATACAGTGTGATGAGCTTGAACATGTATATACATAGGTGATACCATCAAGGTAATTAAGGTTCTTCAGTCCTTTATTTAGTACTGACTTTATTTCCTTCCATTTCTGTCTTGTTTTCCCCATCAGTTCTGTTCATTGATTATCTTCCTCAATGTCCATAATTATTCTTACTAACATAGTCTCCTGCCATCCCTACTAAGCTGTCACAGGGTATTTATCTAGTTAGCATCTCACAAAAGATCAAGTAATCAAGAACAAGAACTGAATGCTCTTAGTTTCAATAATTTTCCTGCTATCTATTAAGCAACTTTCATAGATATCCAAATATTTCCATGGAATCCTACTTTCCTCAGCAAGAAACTGACTCAAAGTTCCATTCATTCTATTAGGGATTTGGTTCCTAATTAATTTGCTCATTCTCTTCTGACCCCACAGACTTCTGGAGCATCTCCTTTTCCTGTCAGCTAGGCGTTACTGGAGACCTATGTTTGCCCCTTGCTGCATCTGATCACATTTTATTGATCTGTGACAGCAAAACCAGGAACAGGAGTTATCAGAGGAGGCAGCACATAAGATGTGTCTGGTCAATATCTTTATCATAACTGTGCTCATGTGTCAAGAATCTCTCCCTCTCCCTCCCTCTCTCTCTCTCTCTCTCTCTCTCTCTCTCTCTCTCTCTCTCTCTCTCTCTCCCGCTCTCTCTCTCTTTCTCACTCACACACACACACACACACACAGAGTTCCTTGCTCAGCTTTGCCTACATATGTATTGTCTTGTCTACAATCCAGAACCATCTATTCTAACTTAAAATGCTGAGTCACTCTTTAACCCTGTCTCTTGTCATTATTTTCAATTCTACCTTGGATAACTGATAAATATTACCCATTGTTGTGTTTAATGTTTTGGGTGCAAATTCCAGTCAGTGTTATTTCCTCCAGTAAATTTTTTAATGACTAGACTTCCAGAACTTAACAACCTCCTGTGATTACATCCTCTGAACCCTGCTACTCACAGTGTGATCTTGAGGGCATTAATAATGTCTGGAAGCCTGAGAAATGTAGATTCTCAGATCCCACCAGACTTCCGGTGTCAAAATCTGCATCCTAGTAAACTCGCCAGATGATTTGCTTGCACATTCCATTAAAAATTAAGCCTATTTAAGAATGACTTTTCTTAAATTCAATCAGCATACATAGGCATTTTACCTGAAGAGCTTTTAAATTTATACTTCCAAAAGTATTCTTGTTTTTTCACTGATTCTTCCCTACCTTCTTAACTTTTATTTTTTATTCTTGACTTATAAATATTCTATAATGCCTGTCTTTTTTCTGAGGTTTCAGCTGTTCTTCTTAGACTATTGTTCCACTAATTTAAAGTGCTTATTTAAATTAATAGACTCTGACCCACCCAGGTGAGCTGAATTTAGCATCTCTTAATGAAGACCTAGGAATCTGCATCTTTAACCTACTGGACAGGTAAATCTTACACACATCGACATCTGTTAAAAACTAACTTCAGGAAGCAGCATGTCAGGAATTGCTTCTGTCTGTTCTCTTCCTGATTTGTCCAGTTTTTCTCTTTCCCTTCAACATATGGGTAAAACAAAATCTCATAAGTAATTCCTGAATGTAGTTAAAAAAAGGAGCTTTGCTTATTTTGCTCAATCCATCATTCATATAATTCACGTTCTTACTTCTGCCTTAAAATCCCCAATTTTCATTTTATCACTCTGTTCCATTCATACTTGCATCCACTTTTTCCTAATCATTACCTGTGAATTTCTCTCTGATCTTCAGGTGCCACTGACATAGTGATTGTTTTTTAATATACAATACATATAAATTTAATTTCTGACATTTTTTAATTTATTTATCTTTGTGGTAATATCCGGTTACCCTCATCAGGTACCACCACTATAGAGCACCCACCACTAACTCATCCAACGTCTGCCATGATAGTCCATTTCCCTCCTCTGCCCACAACAAAAGAAAATAAATTTGTGAAAAGAAATTTCCTGACCTAGGCAATTGGATTTGTTTCCAAGCAAAATCTAACTGTATGAATGTCTCCTTTTTTCTTTTATATGTTGTAATCCTATGAGCCAGGAGTATCAGGATGAGCTGAGAGCTCATTAGAATAAAGACTCAGCTTCCACACCCATAGAACCAGAATCTGAATTCTAGTTAGCTCACCACAGAATTTTTGAACATATTAAAATGTGAGAAGGGTTTGCACTACATGCAGCACTCTGAAGATTAACAACAACAAAAAAATTAAATCATCTGTGGACCATTAACAAAATTTAGACAAATTCATTTGTTTCAGGTACCAGTATTTGAGGATATATATATTTATTTTGATATGCTATAAGTGAAGTTACTACTTTTCAAATTATCTTGTTGAAATGTCATTTAGGTATGTTAAAATATGTTGAAAAAATATTCTCATTTAAGATATGAAAGTGATAATTCTGATGGGTGTTTTGTCCAGCCAAGTTCTAGACTGACTATATCTATAATGACAGGCAGGGTTAATTTAGAATTGGGATTTTAAATGATTAGACCTAAAAAGTGTCTTTAAAAGCATAAAAAATCCAAACCCCTCATTTAGATATTTAGGAAATCTCTCTAGGCTTCCAAAGCCCTCTGTTTGGTAGTGTCTATACCTTGATACTCCTCTAACATGTCACTTCTAACAATATCATATAATTCTTTATTTCAATAACTTGATTATAATTTCTATAACTCTAAGAGACTGAGCTCGTTATACAGCCTCACTTCTTCCTTTTCTGTTCTTCTTGTTATTACCAAGAAATCCTAGTCAATCACTTCTCGGCATTTTGGCTAAGATCATGTGAAGAAATCCTAGTCAAAATCACAGTATATTTATCCTTTGTTTTTCTTTCATCTGCCAACATCAGATCAAGCCACCAAGACCTTCACACTTCAATCCACACATGCTTTCCAATTTAATTCCTTTGATTTATCCTCATCATTCACTTGCATTATCACAACTTTTTTTTTGAGACTAGGTCTCATTTTGTTTCCCGGGGTACCATGGACTCAAGCGATCCCCAGCCTCAGCCGGCCAGGATTACAGGCATGTGCCACCAAATCCAGCTATTTTTTGAGTTTAGGTCTCGCTAAGTTGTCCTGGGCAGGTCTCAAAACTGTACAGACTAATGTGATTCCTAGACTCAGCCTCGCTCCATAGGCTGCGATAAAGGCATGTACCACCATGCCTGGCTACCACAACTCTTAATACGTCTACCTGTCTACCTCATCTACCGAGGAGATTTCATCTAAGTATCCTGAAAACATGACACATTACAATAGGCTATGAGAACAAATAAAGAGAATTCCACTACATTGCTCTGTGGACCGCCCATTGTTTCTGCAAGCTTGCTTCCAAATCTATTTATGTGTGGACATGATTGTGTGCTACCCAGAGTGAAAGAAGGTGCTGTGATCTAACTACACGTCAAATAGTTGTTGAGTTCATATTTTTTCTTTTAAAGATCAAGAATAAGTAAAGAAAACTCTTCTCTACATGCTATTGACCTACACTCTAGGCTCTAGTGAATTTATTTTAGGAAGGGCTAAGTCTTAAGTCCATAGAATTACTTTTGACTTTTCTTCTGCTTTATATTCAACTTTGACTTAACCATAACATCATGTGCTCAACATTATAGACATCCTTACATTTCTAGAATCAGACTTGTTCTTTTGTAACATTGAATCTTTGTGAATGACCTTCCCATTCTCTATCTGTATTTTCACATTCTTTTGTCTACTTAAAGAGGCTTAGTATCCATCACCTTCTATAGCAAATAACTCTGGACATGACTTCACCTCTTGGCTTGCCATCAATGCATCTGAATTTACATCAGAGACTCCAAGTCAATTTAGATCTACCTCATCCTACATGGTTCTACCTCAAACATGCCACTAGTCATATTTCAACTCTCTACCCCAGGGAGTTCCCTGTGTTGGCGCCCAGGAGCAAGAACAGTCCCAAAAGGAGACAGGAGCCAGTGGAGAAGTGTTCCAGTTTCCTGTCTTTCAAGTGCACAATTTTGGAAGGCATTGTTTGTTTCTCAGGAAGTCCTGATGAACCAAGCCTCGCTGTCCACAGGGAAGCCCTTGATAAGACACCCTTGCAGTGACTTTACCTCATCCCTGTCTCCTCTGTTCTCACTAATGCTTCCCAGGACCTACTTCTGAATAAACCAACTTATACCAAATCGCCGTGACAGAGTCTGCTCTTGGCATAAAACAAACTGAGTCACCTTTATTGATGAATTTTTTTTTCTGGAATCTTAAAATCCAAATTCTACTCTTGCCCCTGATAAACTGAGGCATTTTGGTTACCTTTGTTGCTTTTTTATCTTCATAGACATGCTGATTGTTTGACTCTCACAGACAAGGCAATTCTGATCAGACATATGATTAGCTCTCCTGGAGTCACCCTGTCCTCATCCATGTCTATTCACTGTGACTTTCTGCCTTTCATCTCATGTGGCAATCTATATGTCCTTATTGTAGCAGTGCTTTCTGGGTACTGTGCTTTCCTTTACTAACATTGACTGGTACCTGATCCTTCAGATACAACTGCCCTTGCCAAGCCCAACTCCCTTTCATGTTGCTCCACCAGGCAGAGCAGTGCTGACTGGCACTGTAACCAGGTCCTGCAGTATGGACTTCAGGGCAAGACTGGCATGTTTCCCACTCCTGCAGAAGCAGCAAGAATGTTAGCAAAATATGGCGTTTTACCCAGTCACACCAAAAGTCATTGCCCAAAGGCAGCCGCTCCCTCTAAAGCCAGTCAAGTTGAATGGTCCAATCAGGTGGTGTCTAGTAGGGTAGGGGACCCTAAAAAGGGATATAAGGCAGGTAATGAGCCCTCTGAGAGTCCCCCAGACTCCCAGACCTGTCATACTCTGTACCTGGCCTCCTAAAAGAAGAAAGATTTCAGCAGCTGACCTTGGAAGAGAGGTTAAGCTGGAGAGTTTTGTAGTGACCTGAAGGCTACTCCTGGTCTTGTTGCTGCCATGGCTTGGAAAGAGCATAAAAGGCCCTGAGCCTGGTGTCTCCAAGCTTTTATCTGATCATCTGGCTCTGTCTTGGTGCTGTTGCCTGTGCTGTTGTTTGGTCCAGCATCAGGTGTGATCCATTCCAGTCTTCAAACTGTAGCTGTGGGCGGCTGCCTTGAACTCAGAGCCCTGCGGGTGGCGTACCTCCAACTGCCACACTGATTGGGATCCTGGTCTTTTGCCTCAGGCTGCCTTGTACCCCAGGCCTTATGGTGGCACGGTGCCATCTGGGATGAATGCCCTTGTATTTGGGACATCAGGACTCTGTGGACACTATATGGGGTGAGCTATTTAGAGATACTAAGGTCTTAACCTTTTATTTCTTCTGTCTATTAAATAAACTTCATAGTTGTTGTTCTCTGAGCCTGAGTGGTTGTGTGTGCTGGTGAAGAATCCATAGATAGTGGTCTGTTCTCTATTGGGCACTGTCCTTGAAGGCCTATAGGATCCACAAAGACCTGTTTCACCATCAGTTCATATTTTAGGCCTCCAGGCTGCCACCTCCAAGGTGCTAGTGAGAAAGTGTTTAAATTAACTATAGATTTTTCAGTTGGGAAACAGTTGTTCAGTTTTAATGTCCCTTAGACACAATCATTCATTTAAAAACCTAGAGGAAGAATGAGTTTAATTAATAGCTACCATTTTCCATTTGAAATGACTACTTTCCTTGATCTTAAATGACTAATACTTCTCATAAAGTTAATTTAGTATTCTCCTCTCATACTCACCTCCAATAACTTGGGGGATTTAATCAAGGTACTTCAAGTTTGAGAGCTTTTACCTGTAAAATGGAAATAGTAGTTACTTGCCTACTGAAAAATGATGTATATGCAATAACTCTTGAACTTTCTTAGACACTTAGGCTAAGGTTTGTTATTATCACTACCTAACTATATGGTCTCAAGTTTTTATTCTAACTTCCTACCACAAAATTACACACACACACACAGAGACACACAATATCCTCTTCTTCCAACCTTTAACTGATACTGTGTTCTTTGAAGAATATTTTAATTATACACTTGAAATGGATACATAAATATAATTGCTGACATTGATTTAATCCCCCCAAAAGACTATCACAATGGTGCAAGTGTACAACTCTCAATAAAGGATGTGACAATTAAGGATATAAATCCCGGCTTTCGCATGCCAGAGTTACAGCATCCTCATATTTAGACATCAAACAAGACTTTACTGTTGTACAAAGGAAAGGAACAGGAAAGCGTAGACCACTCAGCATGACTGCACTGGCTCCACCGGGTCAGGAGGCTGTTCCTTTAGCGGATGAAAATACTCCATGTTTCCTGCATTTCAGGAAGAACCTGGGTCCATCTTGGCAACATAAATCTCCGTGGTGCTTAAAAACAATCATGCTTCATATCCACATTATTATTTCTGAGCTTGGAGAGAGGGACAAAACACTTGGAATTCCAGTGGGAGAAAGAGACCTTGAGAGAACTAAATAATGAATTACTAAAATGTTAAAAAGTTAGGAAGTAGGAATTAGGGTGAGCTTTTCATTTATTGATCCTGTATCACTTACTCATTCTAGTTCATTTACTCATGTTGATTGGCAGTACTTTTGCTCAGAAATCATGGCAATATTTTTACTCAGAAGTCATGGTGGAAAGGTATAATCTAATCTTGAGCTGAGGGCAAAAATGCATATTGACAGAATAGCAGTGCATGTAAAATTTATTGTGAAGGTGATCATCAGGATATTATTATTTCATATAAAGTGCAAAGGAAACAAATAAAATTAAAAATGGATTAATTATGTATTTAAAACATTTTTATTTTGAAGATTACAAATATATATGTGTATATATATAAAATGTTTATGTGTATATATATATTAAATGAACTAATATAGGAGCTAATATATTAGGTATTATGTATATATGTATATAAATTTCAGCTCAGTATGAACATTTTTAGAATTGTAGATATTTAGGCCACATAAAACTTTGCCAAGCTTGAGAGTGGTGCATTTGGCATTTTTTAAGCACATGATTCTGTTTTCATTCCCCTGCTGTTTGTTGCTACTATAAATCTACCAAAGGGAATAATGGGCCAAAGTTATGTGAGTGTGTGGGTGTTTTCCCATGCACTCTATTTGTTTATTCACATAGTCCAGTCCCCAGGGAAATTTTTTAAAAAGTCAGTTTCACTCTGGGAGATCCAAAGAACTCAATATTTTACAAGCTCTGGGTCATTAATTCTTGTACTTGTTTCCCTATGACGTCACTAAGTGGGAAGTGTTATTATCCCCGTTTCACAGATGAAGAAACTGAGGGCTTTTATGATTACATGTCTCATCCGGAGCCAAACTGTGCTGGCAAGAGAATCAAGGACTTCCAATAAAGCCCATTTACTTAACCTCTAGACCAGTGCTGTCCAATAGAAATAAAATGTAAACTGGCTATGCAACTTATATTTTTCTAGTGAACAGAGTTAAGAGTATCAATAAGCAATTGAAGTTATTTTCAATATTATAGTTTATTTAGTCAATATGTCCAAAATATTATTGTTCAACAAGTGAGGTTTTAAATTTTTTCAAGATAGTTTGCACTTTTGTTTTCATATTAAGTCTTCAAAATAGATCTTCATTTGAACATTTAAAGCAAATCTCTTTGGAATCACAGCGGTTCAAATACTCTATAGGCATGGGTGACTAGTGGCTCTCATAATGGACAACAGAACCCTAGGGCATAGGTATATTTCTCATAAGGACCTATTTCTTCCTACCAGAAAGCATAACTGAGACATGTCCTAGTTTTTGTTAACCATTTGGAATGTCTTTATTTTTGCTTTGATATCACTTTGGTTTAGAAAGCAATGTGATGTTCATTCTAGGCTAAAAGGAGGGGAGGAGGGTAAGAAGGAACCTAAAAACGTAGGGAAAGGATATTACACATATAGAATTCAAGATCCTACAGTTGTAAAGGTTTAATAAAATTAGCAATAAACTTGTGATTGGCAAGCAAATAAATCACTTGTTGTATTTTAAGAGCTGTGAAGCCATGATATTGGCATCAGTTAACAGGAAAATATTTAATATATCTTCTTCTTCTTCTGACAGTTCAATAAATTCTACAAGTTATAATGGAGATGTAGTGAAGGAATAACATCATTTTTAGGGAGGATAATGATCTTTGTTTAGCTCAGTCTTCAGTGGTTCTCACACAGACAGCAAGCACTCTGCCTCTTCTAATTAGTATATTCTTGTATTCCCCATAGCAGGGGTTGGCCTTGAACATTGACCCTTATATACTGCACAAAGCTGCAAACAGATTCATCTGAATCTCTCATGCATTTCAATAGATGTCTCTTAAGTTGGTGACATCAAACAAAATGTCTGAAATCTCAGTATTTCACAAAGCCAAAAATTCAGCATGACCCATGGAAAACTTATTATGGGGCAGAGGTAAACAATGTAGCATGGGAGAAAAAGAAGTAGCACTGTATTCCACAAACTTGTGCCACTATGATAAATAGTAGCCTATTGAAAAGATTCAATTTTCAATCATCAAAAATACATAACTTATTAGAAAATGGCTAGAGTTAAGGAAACCATTATACAATATTAAAGGCGTCTAAATTAATCCCAATCACAGGTATAGAACTTTTTGTGATAGTTTAAAAAACTAAAGTACCTAGATAATAGGAATACATAAAATCTTCGATGATTTCAAAAATATTTTAATGGTAGAATATTTTTTAAAGTTGCCCTTATAAATGTTATAATGCAAATAAAGAGGTTTCACTTATCTATTTATCTTTCATCCACCTATGTATCTACCTATGTATGTTCAAAAACAGTATTAAAAGACATGAATAAAATAGAAAATGACATGTCTAGAAAAATAATGTCCCATTTACTTAATAAGATAAAGGCAATGTGATTCAACACATGATGGAATATCATTCCGTCATTAAAAAAAGGCATCCTGCCATTTGTAAAATATGGATGAGTTGAAGACTGGTATGCAAACATACCACACCAGGAAGGTTCATTGTTGATTTGAGCAAAAGTGAGAAGAACCTTGGAGCCTTATATACACTGTACTTTTAATTCTAATAGTTTTATAGTCAGAGAAAGACTTTAACTTTGAGAAGCTCAGAACAACTGCACAGCTTCTTAACACCCTTTACATTGTTGAGTGTACACAGCCATGCAATAGATACATTGTTGCAAATACATGACCCATCTGTTGTTTTTTAACATTTCCAGGTTATGGGCTCTCTGTTGTATGGAAGACAAAAAGTAACCTTAATTTGACTCATGTGCCTTATACTGACATTATAATAGGTCAAATATATAAGAGGGAAAGAAAATGACTCTATGATCTCAGTTAAATATGAAATACTAAAAATCCATAGAACTCATAAAAAGAGTGTAAAGTGGCAGTTGCCTAGCTGTCTTTGGGGAGAGGCATCTTTCCAATTTATGCAGTCTACAAACTTCCAGTATGAAGCTGAAAAAGATCTGGACATGTAGTGTACAGTATGTTGACTAGTTACCATATAGTATTGTACACGTGAACATTACTAAGACAGTAAGTCTTCAGTGTTGTCACCACCACCATAAGAACAAAAATGGTATGTATGTGTCACCCATTACTGAACGGGTAGTAATCTTTTAGTGATATATGTGTCTATCAAATAGTCATATCGTATAAATTAAACTTATATGTTAGCTTGTATGTTTATTAAGCCCAATGAAGATGGTGGGGAGTTCATTAGAGAGATGAAATTTCAAAATAGCTTTTTGGCGGGCAAAGTTACTTTAAAATTCATTTTAAAATTCTTTTATTCAAAGCACTTCAAGAAAAATATCTCCAGAAATTCACATCCATTGGATCTAAGCAATGAACTACACAACTCATCACTTACTTGTGATTTCAACTTAAATATTCATCAAGCCAGAGTTTTGCATTTTGTACACAGGATTCAATTTTCTATCATTTAGCTGCGATTCCTCAGACTTTACCCACAAATCCTCAGCCTTTGAAGTTCCTCTTGTTTCCAAACAAATGCATTTGAATTTTTAAGAATATTGGCATCAAGTGAGTTATATGCACCTTCATGAATTCATGCATGAAGAAATGACTTTGTACATGAACCTGGGTAGATCTTCAAGGTAACCAGTGAAACCAATGAACACTTCAACTGCCCGAAGAGGGAATCAATCAGTGACATCAGGAAAATGTGATCCCCACCCATGTAATTCTTGCTTTCTTGACAGTGTGATCCTTCAAGTTTCAGAAGACAGTTTCCCTGAGAAATTGTTGTTTAGAAGTCACCCAGTTAAATGAAGAACAAAGCAATTAAAAACTGCTATTTCTAGAGAAACACAGTAGCAGTAAATTACCATATCACCAGATAAGCTACTTAATGTTCTGCTTTGTGTCAAGTATGGAAGGAAGGGGGAAAAAAGGAGTAGAGAGGGAGGGGAGGAGGGAAGAAAGAAAAGAAAAAATAACACCTGTTTTTCTCCTGGATGATACATATAATAAGTATTTTGAATTTTGTCATGTTAAAGTCATCATTTTCTTTGAATTCACATATTATAAAGCTGTGCAAAGATTAAATACTTGCATCTGTCACTATCTGTATTTATCATATACATATTATATATGCATTTAACACTTAGATATATTTTTATCATCATATTAGTATATAAAGTTTGACAGCTGCAAATAAAAGAAATTTGAATCCTAAAGAAATTTTCCACCAATAAAATCTTGTTTTCACAGGTATTTCCTTTTTCCCACAGACGTTTCATAATCTAAGGATGGGAAATTAAGGGGTCATTTGATGAGGTTGTATATCAAACAGTCAGGCTCCCTAACCCTTAGGCAGTTTACTTGGTGGCCCCACATTACATCTGGGTTGCAAATCTCCCTCCAGTACAGCCCCTATATCAGGCCACCAGATTTACACAAAGAGACCGCCCAGTTGCTAGCTGGTAAAAGGCTCCCAGGGTCTCACTTAGTCCCTGAGAGCTTCGTAATTCAGTGCAGAAGCCATCTATGCAATTACATGTCCCTGTAGATTATAGTGTAATTACATGGAGGAGACGGAAAAATAATTGCTCGTAACTTACACTGTGGTTGGGAAGGTATAAATAATCACGTGTGCACTATGTAATGATGTGTGATCACTTTGCCACTACTGTGTCACAGTTACCACTTATTGGGATGATAACTAGTGACTTCAGAAGAAAATAAAAGCTCTTGTAAGTTATTCGTAGACTTAAAGAATTAATCTCTGACAGTTACACCTTGCCTTTCCAGAGTATTGCCTTGGGATAAATTTTATAAGACCCCACCAACCTAAATTTACAACAGGAGTAAAAGGTGAATAGTGTGTTAAGTGTTGCTTGATTTGCACTTTTCAGTTTTGTGTGCGACATCTGGCCTCTATTTCCCAGTTCCAGACGTTTTATCTCTAGTAAAGTACAGGTTAAAGCTATCCATATTGAAAATTCAGCCTAATGTAGAACTGATATTTGAAAGATCATTCTTAGTTCCTACATCATATTCTATGCTAAATTCCTAGCAACCTAGATTCTATATGCTAAGATTAAATTTTAAATTTCTTTCAGTAACAATCATTCACTCTCATGTATTGTTTTATTTAAAGAAAACATCTATCACCAACAATAAGAGAGTTTTAAAGTACTTTATGTAATTTATGCATAATTTACAAAGAACTAAAAATTACTTAATCTATTTTGGGATAAAGTAGGGGATAAAGTATATCTCTGCGTAATTTCTTTCAGAATTAAGGATAATGTCATTTGATCTCTTTGCTTCAATATGTCTTGTCTTAATAATTGATGAAGTGTGGGAATAACTCCATTATTAATTAGGAGCCTTGGAATTCTATTTTGGAATCCCTTTTGGTAAGATACTGAATTTATTCTTTAAAAAATAACAACCTTTGCACCCAGGAAATACAGCATTCTAATGATTTCAGAAATAGCAAAATTTTTCTATGATCAATTTAATTTTTTTTAGTGGAAAATGCTGTAAAAAACCAATGTTAGTGAGAATAATAGCTGAATTTAGTAGAAAAATTTTTATTTTACTTTCAAAGCTACACAATTGAAAAGAAATAAAAATTCACTTCAAAAGAAAAAATCTAATGATTTGAAGATATTATTCAGTTTAAGGAGTCACAATCTTTTTGTGCCATGAGTCCCTTGGTAATCTGATGACACCTATAGATTTTTCTCAAAATAATGCCCTTAAATGTTTTGTAAGAATACAAAAGAAACCAACTCTATAAATGCAATTAAAATAATATATTTGCAATGTGGTAAAATATAGATTTGTATTAATGAATTAATATGTGACTATTAAACTTAAATGAGTATATTAGCTACTGCATTTCAAAATAGGGAGAAAGATGAAATATTAAGATATTGTATACATTGTTTAGACTTATGAAAATATCTACTGGAATTGTGGTTTGTTGCACACATTCTTTACTGAAAGACATGCCTTGTTTTGCATGGATATTAATGAAAACAAAGATGTAATTTCTCCCCCCTCCCAATATATAGATGTACTTTATCCACCCTGATTCCCTCTGAGGTGAAAGACATGTGGTTTCTAGGTAAAAAAAGCTTCTTCCTGACTTTCTACTAAATTCCAAAAGAGATAGTAGATGCTGAAGTGTCTAATGGTTGCATTCCTTCCATTCCAGAGTTATAAGGAAAGATAGGACAATTTATTTATTTGTTTACTTTACAAATATTGGAAATAGAAAAACATTTGATGAAGAATCCACCAAAAGAATCTTCCTGTTATTCAAGGCCAGGGGGTATTTGATACATAAATCTGATATCTTGCAAGTAAAAATTGTATACAGGGAAATAAAATGTTACAAGAAGTACATCAATTTCCTCACACCTTTATTCCCTTATATGAAAAACATAAAGGAATTGGGAAAGTTGATTTTCATCTGATAGATTAATCTTAAATCTGTGCTACTCTAAAATTAAAATTAAAGGAAAATTTTTACTCATTCATTTTTCCCTCACCATAAAACTATTTATATAACCACTTTAATTTTTCCCTTTATATTCCAATACAACTTGACAGTTTACAAATTCATTAGAGATAATCCTGGTCTCATTTTCATTATTACAGGTATGCAACTTCAATGTCAATATTTGACTTCTCCAAAACACTTTAACTGCTCTGATAACCAAACAACTGTCAGGTAAGGGAAAATTCCTATACCCATATGTAAATATCCCTTTCTATGAGATATTTTCTAAGTACCCATCTCTCCTTGAATATACCATTATTATTTATTGAGCTGTGAAAAGTGGTTCTCAGTAAACATAGCAAGAGAAGCAAGCTTGCAATTTTAATAAGGCCCACAAAATAATTAAGACATACAATTTCTTCTTCTAATGCTAGGCCAGAAAGACTTTTCAACCTGTAATAAGAATGACTAAATGCTTTCATGTTTGAATTTATACGTGTCTATAAACTTTTTTTTTTTTTAGTCAGCCTTCTCATTTGTCTTAATTTCCCCAGGCCAAAAAAAAAAAATAATAATAATAATAGTCCCATGTCATGGTCCACCAAAAATGGGTAAAGTTCACTTAGGTTGCAATTTCATCTGTTTTTTCCCCTAAATAGATATAGATATAGATAGATATAC
The DNA here is from genome assembly GCA_004024945.1 of Uropsilus gracilis. Taxonomy (NCBI): domain Eukaryota; kingdom Metazoa; phylum Chordata; class Mammalia; order Eulipotyphla; family Talpidae; genus Uropsilus; species Uropsilus gracilis. Next base: position 21,334 of record PVHY01010046.1, read on the forward strand.
ATACATATATAATTATTTTTAATTTTATTTTTAGTTGATTGCACATATATATAAAACATATATACGTGCAATCAACTAAAAATAATATATATAGAACCCTAAATATATTTAAACATTATGTGTGTATTCACATATCTATTCATGGGAAAACAATCCTGAATTTTAGAGTAGTTCCATATATGTGTACAGTTCTCCCATCACATGAGACAGATCTATGCTCCTGTGATATAAACAAGAGAATGAATGATTAATTTCACTTTGTAGATTCAAATTTGTATTTAACATATTTGTGGGTTTTCTGCAGTAACAGGTTCCCTGCAGTACATAAAATATGCACAGGATAGCCTTTTCTCAAAGAAGGTGCTTAGAGTTTGGGACATAATACAGAGATGAATCTAATGCAAAGGACTCTACAAAGTTAAGAGCCAATCTGAAGGAAATGCTAGAAGGCATGTAAAAGGAAATACAAATTCAGTTTTTAGTTCTCAGAAACAAAATGGAGGCAATTAAATCTGAAAAGGTCTGAAAAATAATGAGAACTTCATCAGGCATAACCTGAAAATGGGCATTCCCAAAAGAGGGGCATAAGCAATGCTGGTAAGGGGAAAGGACTTAAACTATTCTTAAGAGATTCATTTTGGCTTATTATTCACTAAGGGGGTTGATTGAAGAATATGTGATTGGATGATGAGGGAATTTAAGTACTAGAGATAGATGTTTAAAATTTGTTATGTCAAGGGTGGCCGGTTAGCTCAGTAGGTTAGAGCATGGTGCTAAAATTTGTTATGTCGTAGTCACTGAAGAACTCAAAACCTGGAAACTATTGTACCAAAGTGTACTTGGGAGTATTTCTCAGAGCAGGAGGTCAATTTGAACTGACTCAACCTTAACTCTAGCTCTAACCCTAACAAGGTTATAAGGACTTAGACAAGATGATATTGAGAATGAAAAAGAATAAATACCAGAAAGATACATAAAAAGCAAAGGAAAGGAGCTCAACAGATGTTCAGAAACACAAGCAAATATTCATAGGGAGTAGAGGGTTGGAGGTATTCATGATTTACCTAGGAAACACATCTGGAAATTTTGAAACAGTGATTTCCACTAATGCACTCTTCGTGAACCAAGTCCTTGTATATATAGTCAAGATAGCTACAGAACAATCTAAGTTCTCACTTAGAATCTGCCTTATGAACTAATGTAAGTTACCACCCATAGGAAACTTTGAACTGGTTTAAGTATTAGAGTAGAAGAAATAATAGGTAATATAAAGTCTAAAAAAGTTACTTTAGAGTACTTATGCAATGGTTACCCAAAGAAATATACAATATTTAATTCTGAAAAGCTAGATAGTGATATATCCACATAAAGTATTAATCATAACTGTTATTTAATGTATAATACTAAGCAAGAAGACAATTAACCTTGTAATAAGGTAAATGGATTAAGTAGTACCACAGCAGTCATGCTCCCAAGAGAACCTAACTTTTAATTGTAGTCATCAAAAAGATCAGTAATAGGAAATATAATTTTCTCAATGAGAAAACAAATAAAAGCAATAACTATAAGACAAATGCAAGAAAGTATCAGTCTAACTATGAAAGAAAATTAATTTTTTATGAGGTGGTGTATATTATTAGAACATCTAATTTAACATAAAAAAGGGATGATTGTGTCACCCCTTGGTACTAGAAAATTCTCCAAATAGAGATTCCAAATGCATCTAAAACCTTTACTACTAGAGAAATGCCCACAATTATACGTACCTGTTGACTCTAAAATAAGCAAGAATTTCTTTATGGTCATGTATTGCTGAGCGTGACACTCAAGTTACATAAAAAGCAGAGATAACTTGACTCTATGTACAGACTAGATTACAAATGTTGTTGAACTAGAAAGCTGTCTATCTCAAAAATAGAGGGCAGAAGTGGTAAAACAAATGAAAGAGTAAGGGAGAAATTAGAGTATTTTACATGGAAGGAATAAAAGGAATGCTTATTGTGATTTAAAAAGGAAAAAGGTTTAAGTATATAAATTAAGATATACATAGTTAATGGAATTAAATAATAGTTAAAAAACTAATGACTAGGATGGGAAACAGCTACATTTAGGAACCGTACCTTTATATTTTTATGAAACTAACTTTAACAATACAGGAGAGAGTGTTATGACTATTTCATTTAAGATTATGCAAATAACCACCAGAAACATGTGGACAGAAATGTTAGATCAGATTGTGTCTAAGGTTAAAACCAGGATGGAGTTAAGTGTGGGAATAGGAAAGTTTCTTTAAATGATGAACTCATTTGTTCTATTTGATTACTGCTATATAATATGATTAAATTATAATTAATACAAGTGACAGTTAAAGATTACAGAAAAGAGAAGGATAAAGGAAAGGAAACTCAAAGAGAGAAAAATAACTTTCAGCTCTCAAAATAGGGAATAATTTGTGAAGGGAGCAGGGGAAAGAAATATAAACACACACACACTATATAATTTTCTGCTAATGAAATGACCTTTTCTACCAAAGAAAAAGAGATAAAAATGAGGCCAAGGAGTGAGGTGTTTGAAGGGAAAGTATAATGGGAATAATTTGAGTATGAACCTAAGAGAAAGCACTTGGAATTGGCAAAATTTGTCATCTAAAATGATTTCGTGTAAGACAGAACTCTGTTTCTGATGACAGTTTGCAAATAAAAAACTTAAAAATAATGCTAAAGGGATCCCTGAAAATTGGTAAATTACTGCATAAGTCCACTAATAAGTACTTAATTTATTCTTTAAAGTCTTCAGAACATCATGCTTTTCCCTTCCCTATTTAAAAACAAGAATTATTTAAACATAAGCAAAAAAGAGAATCTCTTCTTATCAGTGTATGTACTGGGTTAAGGAAAATAGGCATTTGTAATTTTGATAGCTATTGCCAAATGTATTTCCATAGGGATTTTATTGATTTATAATTCCACTAGAAGAGCAAAAAAATACTTGTTTAGCCTCCTTATCAATATGTATCTTTTGAAACTAAAATTTCAACGTTATTGTAATTGAGAAAAAAAAGGAAGCATTTTAAATATCCACTAGAAAAGGAATATAAAAATAGAATATACCATATAAAGGTATATGCCATTATAGAGTGAGAAAATTTTCTGTTGAAATTAATTATATTTAAGATAGATTGCTAATAAGAAAACAGTGCAGAAAATGGATGCACGATTATAATTGTTTTGTAAATGGTGACAGAAAAAAAGAAGCTTGGTTCACTTTGTTCACTAAACATACATGTTGACTCTGGAAAGACATTAGTAAACTAAATGCAGTGGCTACACATGGTTTACATTGGGTAAACACCAAGAAACTCAGTGCAGTAAAGATGAAATATTCAATATGTATCTTTAATATATATTTTGTTTTTGAGCCACATTAAGTGCATTGTCAACTGAAAATATATAATAAAAAAGAAGAAAAATTATAAAAGAGCAATAACCAACTGTATTATCCTGTATCAATTTTTCTATGGCAAATAATATCTTTAGTATTCTGTTGTAAAAATAGAGTGAGAAAGAAAACTTTGCTAATGATTAAATAAAACTGTTGCCCAAAATGACTTGGTACAGATCTTTTAAACACAGACAGGTTTTCAGAAGTCAAATACTACAAGTGAAAAGATATGGGATACATATCATATATATGGTATAGATAAAAATCACCAAATTTTAAACATCATTACTTACTTTAATAGCTTCATACTTAGTTTAAATCATCATACAGATATTTTAAAATATATGAGTAAATGAAAAAAACACATAAAAGTTACCAAAATTCAAAATTCCTTCTAGTAAACACACATTGATATGTCAATATATAAACACATTTCTAACTTAATAGGATAGACTATCTTAGTTCAGAAGCAAACATAGCTCAGTAGGGGTACAAAGGGACACTTGTGCCAGCATGTTTATTGCAACACTATTTATAATTGCAAGGACATGGAAACAACCCAAATGTCCCAAAACAGATGAATGGATGAAAAAGATGTGGTATATATACACAATGGAATATTGCTCATCAATTAAAAATGACAAATTAGATGATTTTATGATAACATGGACACACCTAGAAGATCATATTAGCAGAAACACATTATCATATGTTTCTAATCATATTATATTATATATAATATATATTATATATCTGCTAATCATATTAGCAGAAACAAGTCAAAAAGATAAAGACAGACACCAAATGGTTTCACTATTATATGGGACTTGGGAAAGATAAATAAAAAGCTATGAAGAAAAGTCAAAAACAAACAAAAGCTAACAGCCAAATTGAAGTGCACAACTCCAGGTGGGAGGGGGGTGGATGAATCCTGGGAATTACAAAGATGTGAAATTTATATTTAGATAAATTATTTGATATTAAAAGAAAGAAGCAAACATAATACTTAGCAAAGATATATGTTGGGAAAAACATAGTGATGTCCACTATCATTACTGTTGGTAAATATTCTACCAGAGTTATAAGTTAATAGAATGAAATAAGGGAAAAGTGCTAGCATAAAAATTTGAAAAATCAAAAGAGGGAGACGTATCACCCAAATTTTCAGATAATTTGACTGAAAGAGAGATATTCTCCAGATACCTCTCCGGATATTCCAGAAATACCTTTCCAGATATTCAACTGGGAAGGTAATTGAGTAAGCTGTTATCATTCTATGGAAATTAATACTTTCATATGCACAAATAACAACCATTTAAGAAATCTAATGAAAAGAGGCTATGAATAATAGTAATGTAAAAGATGAGATAGCAAGCAAAAAATAGTTTTATAAGATTTATACAAGATCTTTCATGAAGGTGATTTTTGTTTCAATTTTTAAAATCCTTTAGTTTATCATCTATTTTATTTAGCATTCAAGAACAATCATGTTCATATGAGGATGAAAAGTAAAATCAATATGTGATGAGAATTATGAGAATATAAAGGTACTGTTATTAAAAGAATGAAGAAAAATAGGTCCTTGATTGAATCACCTTATTTAAGAGCAAAAATCATCTAAAGCTTAATGGAAACTAAGAAATTTACTTCTGTTGCCTGAATGGAAATGTTAATTACACGTCTAAAATTTTAATGACCTGGCTGAAAATTAGAACATAATTTTACTTATCCATGAAGTTTCAAGCTGTTTTGGTGAATTTTGCTATCTATCTTTTTAACATCCTAAGTGTTGTAATTCTGACTACGAGCATCAAGTAAGCAATGTACCAAGAACCTATATTTCAAAAAACTTTACCTTTTTTTCTTCATGAGGAATGTATAATATTCAATATGCTACGAAGATATTGCTTTTTGCATTTTGAAGATTAGACAAATGAAACTCGGATTGGCCAAGGTCATACACAGGATAGAAGGCAGAGCCTGATTTCCAATTTAATCTCAGTCTCAGACAACACACTTTTGTTCTTTATACTTTAATATGCTGCTTTCTATTTTCGTCAACTTCCAATCGTTCCCTCACAGATCTACTTTTGTTTTCACTAAAAGATCAAACTCAAGTGAACAGATTTAATATTCTTCCTGGAATATTTAAGAAAATTATGCTAACAATAATTGGAGAATTGGAGTCAAAGGATAAAAGGCTAGAAACTCTATAACTCTGATAATTCCCCAGTATAAATTTCCTGGATCTTCCCATATTAACAATAAAAACAGGAAATTATATACAGTTCCACAATCTAGGTATATCCGTTGAGTCTCTCTCTCTCATAATTATTTGTTCTTAGAACAATACTATTTCTTTTAAAAGTATTATTGTTAAATCAAAATATAAGAAGGTATCTAAAAATTCCTTTTTTCCCATTGTGAAAGACAGAATCCCCATTATATCCACATGACAGTTACGTTTTAAATCAAAATTCTTTTGGCCTAGAGCCCAAAACACCTTCCTGAGAACAATGCTTTGATCAATTAGGAAATGATGAATTTATACTTTTTTATTTTTCTGGTACAAATTTTTCTAAGATAGAACAGAACTCTGTAAAGCATTTACGGACTATGTTTATAGGTAATGTGTTTAATATGCAATAATATTTGATTTGTTTTTTATCCTCCTCAACCCCTTTAACCTCTAGACAGTAATGACTTCCATATGCCTAGCCAAGTCTATTTTTAGATGGTTAATTATCCGTTCCTATTTTTAGACCTCTTCTTTCTTTTGGTTGCTGATTATTGTAAGTCCTAAAGTGCCCTCTCAAATTTTAATGATTTTTTTTCTGGTAGATTAGAGGCTAATTCTGCCACTGAATATTGGTTTTCCCCTCCCAAATATCATTCTCTTCCACTATTATATTTTCCCTCACAAATCACTCAGAACAATAATATTCAACTTATTTGTCAAAGAGCTCTGAGTTATATAACATTTTGATAAATATCAAACAAATGAGATGCACATTTTTCAAAGGATCTTTGGCCATGTGGCTGCCATTAAGATGGAAAACAGTAAAACTCCCCATTAAAATACTTTGTAAAATTTGAGTTGAAAATCAAGTTTTAGCACATGTAAAACTATTTAGGATTCTCATTCCCCGCCCTAAACAGATTTTTCTTATTTTAGAATACTAAGAGTTGCGTTTGAGATCAATAAGATGCTTTAATTTCAGTCTTTAGAGACTTTGGTCTTTGCCTTTGAAAATTCCCAAGCATACTAGCATCCCAAATTGGTGAACTTTAATCTGTTCTTCTTGTCAGATTGGTTTTATCTTGTCCTTTGGAGATGAAAAAGGGAAGAAGACAGAGGGGTGAGGGGACAGTGGGAGGGGGGGAGAAAGAGAGAGAGAGAGGGAAATTAAAGAACACTATAGAATAAAATATTTAGGACTTTTGCAAAACTATTATTGAAGTCTAAGATTTCTTCCCTGATGTGTCTATTATACTTTGTAATAACACCAAAACTTTGTTCTAAGAATCATGGTATTTTTTAAATTAGTTTTAAAAAATTAGTATATACCCAGATATAAAAACAGCAAGGAATTATCTCTGTCCTAAATGCCCGTATGTATGTTTTTGGCAGCTTTAAATCTCTTTTAAAGACTGATTTCAACTATCTACCTAGGCTGCCAATTACTCTGATTGTTGGGGAAGCAGCAGGTGGGGTACATTGGGGAACTGCATCAAGAATGACTCTAAGAGTAAGGAATTAAGCACTATTGTGGTTTATAAAACACTTCTGTTGACTCTTTTTGTCATTGCACTTGGTGTTTTTATCTAGATACCATAAATACCTAAAATTGCAGGTAATTCACCTGAATTTTCAACAAGGATGGAATGTAGAAACAGGTTTTATAAATTAAAAATAAAAAAACAAAATAATTCACAAATAGGAGGAATCTCTTTTACTCTCTTTAGGGCTATAAAAATGGGAAAAAATATTAGTCTATTTTAAAGAGTATTTATGACCAAATTTGGAAACAGGAATATGTTTGTTTACAGTTGGCTGATTCATTCTTGAATTTTAAAGAAATATGCTTCAATTGAACAAAATTACGTTCCTTCATTCTTTTTAAAATTTTTCTATTTTTAATGATTTTGTAATTTATTTTATAATTAAAATATGTTTAAAATAAGTATTTTATTCAGATAGCAGTGCAATTATTTTATTGAGATAACAATATTTTACAACATTGTATATAATTTGGGACTATAGGTTCACACTTTTACAGATATATCTTACAGCATGTCTACCACCAAGGCACCCATAGTGCTATACCATATTCATTGAGCACTTTTTCTCCCTCTTCCTTTCTGATAGCTTTAGTTCTATAGTTAGATTATTAAGGTTTTTTTTTGTTAAGTTTTTCTGTTCCTTTATCTTGTTTTTCTGTATTCCACTTACAAGTGAAATCATCAGGTATTTGTCTTTTTCCTTCTGACTTCTTTCACTTAGAATAACCTCCTCTAATTTCATTCCCATTATCATAAATGACAAAATTTTGCCCTTTTTAACACCTGAGTAGTATTCCATCATATGAATATACTTATCTTTTATATACACTCATCTGTTGTAGGACTCAGGATTCCATCCATACTTGGTTATCTTAAACAATGTTATTTAAGCATGAAGATGCATGTATCACTTTGAATTAGTGTTTTTGCATCTCTTTAGGCTGTATCTTTTTGTTAAAGATAAATCCTCCCATTTTATATGAGGATGCCTCTTTAAGAAAGGTACTGTGTTGCCTTTTGTGTAGCAGATTTCAGATGGTGCAAGCTACAATATAAAACTTCAGTGTTTCTTCTGAAAACATTCTCCATATAAGTTTTCATATAAAAGAGCATATAACATACAACATGATCACAGATTACATACCATCTGGCAAAACAATCTTTTCAATCTTCTCAGGACTGATCTCAGTTAAAACTTGATAAGGCATTAATCCAAAAAATGAAGGAAATTAAAAAGAGGATTTGGGAATTCTATCTTTGCTGTTTGACATTGATATGAGAAAAACAGTTCTTATTTTGTAAATTTCAAATTTCCAATGAGAAATGTTTTAGATTAAAATATCTAGTTACAATATTTTATAAAAATGAGAATTTACATCTGCCCTTTGACAAAATCCTTAGATGATACAGATATCAAATAGGAAATTTTAGTACTGTATTCTTTTTTCCCCTCTCCTCAGACCCTGAACCCAAACCCCCTTAGTACTGTATTCTTATTCTATATGTCCATTAAAAATAACAAACATAAAAACAATGTATTTAAGTCTAAATCTAACCAGTGAATACAATTCATAAACATGGCTCAACTCAGATTTTAGTTTCTCTGGGATAACAAAGGCCCATTTTCATCTTGACTACACACAGCATACTTTCTTGTGCTAATCAACTTCCCTGTCACTTTTATTTTCTGATTGTGTCTATCTGAACTCTCCAGTTAAGGGGATACTTACTCTTCTGTCTGCTTAGTTAGCAATTATAAAGCAAAGTTCCATTATCCAATATTTATCACTAGTGTTTCTTTCAGCCTAGCAGGAGACATTTGGGAACTTCAGGTAATTTCAGAAAAAAAGACTAGGAAAGCTTCCAGAGTAATATACTGCTCCTCGTAGGATCATAATAAAAACTATACCAGTCATCATTTCATAAGCAGCTTCTTGATATCTTGTCAAGATTTCTAATGCATACAATAACCCAATAAGATGAGTCATTATTTCCTTTCTCACAGTAATAAAATTAATGCATACAATTTGATAAAACCAGTAAAGGGCAGTGACAGATTTTGAGCTTGGGACTGACCTTAAATCTGTGCCTTTTACAACAAAGTACCATTTCTATAACTTCAGCGTTTATAATTTTATTGGTCACAAACTCTATGTAGGTGCTAACCTAATTATTTTATCTTATCTGTCTTCCAACAACACAATGCTGTGAGTTGGGCACCATTATCTTAACATCATGTTTGTATTTACTTTAGGTGATGAACCATGAGCATTATTAAGGAAAGGACCAAAGTCACAGAGGAAGGGGAGAAGTTAGAATCGAACCCAAGCGTATGACTGAACACAAACACCTGAAATCCTGCCTTTTTAATTATGGCCATGCTAAATCTGATAGCATGATCCAAATGAATCAAAAAGTTGTGGTATATTTACATGATAAAATAGTATTCAGCAATCAAAAAGACAAATTCATGCCACTTGAGGCTACATAGATGGAGCTGGAGGAGTCATGCTAGTGGAAATAAGCCATAAAGAAAAAGAGAAATACCAAATGGTCTCACTTTTATGTGGAATATAGGAAAAACAAACAAAAAGACAAGAAAAAATTTAAAGTAAAAAACTGACAGCAGAACTAAAACATACAGCAAGAGAGGTGGAAGGAGGATGAAATCAGGGAAGGGATGAATGCTGGTTTATGGGTGACCTGGTGGAAGGAGAACCTCATGGTACACAACAATGTAAAATATATCTCTATGTGCATAAGCAATAAAAAAGTGAATCTAATAGCATGCTCATAACATCAATAGGAAGTCAGAAGTGTGATTGGTGGTGCTTCATTATCTTCGAGGAAACCAACCTTTCCCCCGTGGAGATGTAGTAGCTTCCAGTTGTTTGTCATACTACCCCAAAGGCATTTATCTCAGAATGAAGTTTCATTAACACTCTTATCCCATACTTATTCATATTTACTTTTTTCTCAGCGCTGCTCCTGTCCAGAATTTTCTAAAATCCACTATTTGCAGTGTAACTCAAGATAACTGAACATTATCAAAAATTTTAATGAAAACAGAGGTTTTGTAAAGGTTCTTGGTATAAACTTGGTAGTTGGGAATTATTTCATTTTATATAGATATGGTACTTCTATGGACCTCCAAATTTTATAGGAAGCATGAAAATTTGTCAAATTTATCACTCCAAATATATTTGTGATGGAACACCTGTAAACCACAAGATGTTAATTTTTTCTGCATAGTTTCATTTTTTATGATATACCATTATTGTTAATTTTCAATGGTATATAAAGAATTTCTCCCCAAAGCACCCATAGTTCACCAACCTTGTTGTCTGTGCTTGCCTCACCCCTGTTTTCACACCTCTCTTTCTCCTCTCCCCCTTCTGTATACTCAGATCTAAGCTTAGGTCAGCTTTCAAGGATTGGTTTTAAACTTTATCTTTTTCCGGCCCTTCATTTGGTTTCACTATATTTCACATATAAGTGAAACCCTCTGGTGTGTCTTTCTCATTCTGGCTCACATCACATAGAATAATCCCTTCCAATTTCATCCATAGTGCCACAAATGGCATGAATTTATCATTTTTGATGGCTGAGTAGTATTCTGTCATATATGCATAACATGCCACATCTTCTGGATTCACTCATCTATTTTGGGACTCTTAGGTTGGTACTAAATGCTAGCTACTGTAAATAGTGCTGCAAAAAGCATAGGAGTGCAGTTTTCCTTTTGAATTAGGGTTTTTTTTTGTAGATATCTAAGAATGGAAATATTGGGACATATGGAACATGCATTTTCAGTCCTTTGAAGAATTCATACTGTCTTCCATAGGGGTTGTATTAGTCTACATTCCCATCAACAATGTAAGGGTGTTGCTTTTTTCCACTCCTTGGTCAAAACATATTTCTGCTTTTATTCTTTTTCTTTCTTCTTTTTTCAATATGAGTTATTCTCTTAGATGGGAGGTGATAACTCATTGTGGTTTGATTTATATTTTCTTTCAGGACCACAGTGAGATAGTTGTTCCCTATAGCTATACCTAAGCTGTTCATGCTGTTGAACCTTCAGTTCTTTTTTGACTCATTCTCTGTTCAAGGTGCCTTTTTTCTTCTATCAACCCAGGCATACCACCTCTAGCTGAATCTCACTAGAAAGATGTCCTAGAGAAAACTCCTGATGTGACTTATCTCTTATCTTGATTTTAGGCTCATGGCACCCAGACATTTTTTTTCCATAAAAGGTGATCTCTAGCGTTCTGTGACTAATGTAGACATAAACATTCTTACCCTAAGCAGTGCTATCTAGATTTAATAAACATCATTTGCCTATTTTTTAAGCCAATTTTCCGTGTGTCTGTGGTGAAATAACCCATGAGAATAGAGACTGGATTTTGCATCCCTTTATTCAGGGCAGCAGGTTTTCTACCAATGTTTTAGCACAGGTCCCAAAAGAAACCACGGCGTTAAAAAAAAAAAAGGTGGAATATATTTGTCCCCAATTTTAGAAAGCAAAATTTTTGACAGAAGGAATAGAATTTGTTTTGTTTTGTTTGTTTTGTTTTAGGCTGGATTCCTCTAGAAAGCAAAATCTTAGACAAGAGCCAATGAATAAATAGTTTATTTGGGGGAAAGGATACCAAGAATAGGACCAGAAGCCTGTAATATTTTTAATACGCAGTTTTAATACACTGGACACCACTCTGACCAAATAAGCTTCAGCTTTCCTGGGAAATGTTGAGTCATTTCAGATTGCATGACCAGGGATGCACTATCTCTCTTGCCTGTTACAGGTTAAAAGTTGTTCATGGGATGTAACTAAGCTGAAATTTTCTGGCAATAAATGGTTCAAATACCTAAGGTTCTTTCAATCAATATGTGATTCAGCTGAGCTGGACACTAATAGAATAATCCTATATAAAACTAGATTCTTCATAAGTGATCACAGGCAAAGACAAGCAGAAAATATGACAAAGAGCCCCTGTGGTCTCTTTGGTATATGTCAGGTCAGAATTCACACGACAGTGTTGTCCATCACAAGTCCTGTCTTAGGAGAGGCCTGGGCAGGGGGGAAGAGTCTTAATTAGAAGTAGAGGAGCAAGAACAAGATGGGAAAAAGTTCTAGGAGAAACAGCATTTGGCAATGGCATTTGACAAACAAGTTTGCAGATGTAATTTCCTCTGCAACTGATTCTGTTGTGAACAACAACCAATGCATTTTTACCAAAATGTACATGATTTTTTGGAGAACTGCTATTTTATAGCCAAGAAAATTAAAAAACAAAGGAATGCATATTTGCATATAATTAGAGAGTTCAACTAGCTTTTTCAAAAGACAGAACACTCAGGCTAAGATTATCTACCAACGTATACAAGCAAATGGAAAATTTAACAGGAAATTTATAAATAAAACTGACCTAGTACATCCCATTAGCAAAGAAAGAAATAACAGAGACCCCTGTTTAGATATTTTTCAGATGTCACAAAACACATGAGTTGGGGTCAGAATACCAATTTTTGTAATTTGAATGGAAAAAAATGATGAATTGTCCCCCAGTCCATGAATTTAAGAAAGATATAGGAAACATGAACATATTCCCCAAAGAGCGGAGAGAGGATGAGAGAGAATAATGAAAAATTCAAGGAAAAAAACAGATGAATACAAAAAACCCCAAAAGTGAGAGAAAAAGAAACAAAAAGTTGCGGCTTAATCTTAGTCACAAGTGACTTATTTAAATAGACAAAATGGCAGGTTGACCTCCATCTATTTTAACTGCCAAATCCTATCAGCAGGGTGTGATTACCTCCCAAGACCAGCTTGGGGAGGGTGGAGAGTCACAATCCTGTCCTGAGAATCCTTGACATTCCTTCCTCCATCCAGAAATCCTGATTTCTTCTAAGGAAACATTTTAGCCATTAAACCAATTGGAGTTGAACCCATGTCCTGGAGGTTGACAGGGCAATTTATTCATGTGCTATATAGCCAAGTATGGATACAAAAAGGAGATCTTGTACACAATCTTTTTCTTCTTCCTTTTTTTATTTTGAAGTTTTACAATATTTTAGTATCTTTGAGATCTATATCTGAAGAAACAATAAGAGCACATCTAGAATTTTCTTAAAGAAATTCATCATCATTTCTTAAAGAAATTCTACAAGATTTAAAGAAATTAAGTACAAGAGGAATGAACTAAAATTATATCTCATGAGTTAAAGCAAGGTAGAAATAGTATAAATATCAGACATAGCATTAGGCAACTATATATGCAAAAGTAAACAAAGAAATTATTTCTTTAAAAAAATTCACAAGCCTACAGATCAGTCTTTGAGAAACAGGTAAGTAAATTAATAAACTTTTATGTTTGCTTGTTTAATAAAGTCATTTTCCAAGTAAAATAAACCAAGAATGTTTCTTAGCTGGAAGATTATAATTTATTTTAACACCACTTCATTTTTCCAAAAATTAGATTGAGTGGGCAAGTATAAATATGGATAGAAAATTAAGAATTAAATAAACTTGGTAATCATTGAATACACAAAGTGTTTTTCTATGCATTCAACCTCAGTTGAGGTTGAACTTCCAGTCCAAATTTCAAACCAAGATAAATGATTTTATATACAAACACAAATTTTTTAACATAATTATCTTTGTGCATCAACTTAAGAGGTGTTTTGAGTTCAATTCCCAAGAAGATTGTTCTGAAAATCAGAAATTTATCTTCTGAGTCATCCAAACATAAATACCAAAGCTTTTCTGTGAATGTGATTCTGGGATTCCCAGGCATTAATTGCATATTCAAGTCTCTTAAAATCAGTGACTTTGGCTAACCTTTATATTTCCAGCTGTTCTCCAGAGCAAGCAAAACTCTTAGACTATGATATAATGCCATTCTATTACTTTAGTCTTGCCTAAAAACATTAGCCATGCACCATCATGATTTTCTCCTTACACATACAATTAAGCATTCCAGACATAAGTCTCTACTGGATTAACAAAGAAAACACTTCATATTAAAGCAATGAAAAGATGTTTATGTTTAAAATGATGAAAAGGAAATCCTCCAATATTTTGATGTTTCATGTCCCTGGTTGGGAAAGAAAACATTCCAAGATAAAATGACATTTCAATTATCCTAAGTAAAAAAGAGGAGGGAACACACACATTCACACACACACACACACACACACACACTCACACACACCCCACAAGGGAAACCACAACATATCCTATGTGGACCTGAGGGTGTTTTCTTTGTTCTTTTTAGTTCAAGATGAAACAGCTGTTCATTGTTTAAAATAGCATCTCGCATTTAGATCTTTTTTCGCGTCAAAAGGAAACCATCTTATCCTTCCAGTTTGCTAACATTAGAGAGGAGTAAACACTCATTTCCTACATATATTATTTATAATGTAGACTTGTGAACTTTTGCATTCAGCATCAGACTGACCTCTCTCTGACTAGGTTTTGAACCTTCCTTCCCTTGACCCCATCAACAGCCCAGAGTACCTAAAGGTCATATTTAATTTTAATTCATTTTTTAAACACGTGTTTCCTCATTACAATTCAGCACTCTGACTAATCCAAGGGTTACTCTTATGAAAGGTGTGGATGGCAGTTATTTTATGACATTTTATCAGTGGAATGATACTAGTGAATCAAAAGAAACTTCTCAATGTGTTGACAATTTTACAACAGTTTTGTGTTTCCACTTCTTAAATCAAAATTTAAGGTTCTGTATTTACCTGTCAATTTAATTTGAAATAGCAGCATCTTTGTTCTTGAAAAACAATAACAAAAAGAAACCACCTTTATAAAATCAGATCTCCAACTACTTAATCGAATATTTCATCAAAATAGCTGACAAGATACTTGATAACCCTTAAAGCAAAAAGACAAAGATATTTCTTTCAAGTGGGGTATTTTAAAATAAATTGTTAATTTAGGAAAAGTTAAAACCTGTCACACTAAAAGTGAATGACACACTAAGGTTCAATGCAAGCTTCATTCTGCTCCTATCTTTTACTGGTTAGAAAAAAAAGTGCCAACTAAAATAAAATGCAAAAATAAACATCTTAGAATACAGTTAATAGCTAAGGAGAAATCCAGAAGTTGTTCTTTCACATAATCAGATGATACTAAAGAAAGATGAAAATGAAACTATTATAGCATTGTTTTCTGAAAATACAAATAGTCTCAAGACTTATATCTGTATTATAAAATCCCTTTACTGAAATTTCAAAGCAGCAAAATATATCATTCAAATAACAACATTTGGAAATCACCTAGTAATCCATTAATTATAGATGAAGAAACTGAGACAGATTAGAATCTGCTTCATTAACGGTTAATAAATTGTATTATTTTGTCAATGAATGACACCAATCATTCTGTCTCTGTCTGGAATAAGAGTGAGCCAGGGACACTGAAAATAAGAACGCATAATCAGAACTGTGATTCAAGTTGAAGAAAAATTAGCATTGAGGTTGAATTGGTTATTTTTCCTAACCTAACAAAAACCAAACAATCCAGAAATCTAACTGTAGAATAGAGGATCCCAGAAGGGGAGTAGGAGACCTAGTGCACTATGGTGGAGGTTTACAGGTGCTTTGGTGATAGGTAAGCTGAGGTAACACACATCTTGCAAAGGTGTGTGAATCTAATCTTACATATATATAATATATATGTGTATTGTATATATATATGTCATAAACCATTAACTCAGTAAAAAAAAGCGTCAGTTAAAAAAATGCAATTTAAAGAATCTAAATGATAGTTTTTTTTTATTTTTGCTTTCGATTATTTATGTCAGTGCATATAGAATGCCCTGAAACTTCACACACTTTCCCCAACATAGAGAAGGAAAAGATCCTTTTCATTATTTCATATTTCCCACCTATTTTAGAATATTTTAACAAAATGACCGTTTTATGTCCTCTCATCTCTTCTATAAAAACACTTTTTATAATAAATGATCTGAACTTTATCTCTAGACATTTGAGGAATTGATAACACAGGATTATGACAATAGTCAAAAGAGAATAAGTAATTCATTTCAGAAATGATTTATAACCTTTCCCTATCCCCAATCTCTAAATATCACTGGTTTCTTCTGACTATTGGGACTGGACATTTATTTGCTGTTTCTCATTTTACCCACAAAGAAAATGGGGAAGACTCTGAAAGAATGGGCCACGTCTGAGAGCCGACTGGTTCCCACCCTATGGCGACCCTGTCTCGCCCACGCAAGTGGCACTCTATAACCTTGTTTCCACTGACTTTTCTTTTGCCTTTTTCTTTATTTTTTCTTTTGCATTTTAGAAAAACTGGCTCTAGGAAGTATGTGCACCCCCAGGATCTTGAATTTACCCAATCAGGCCTTACTCAGCAGCTCAGTGTCTTAACGACCCTGGCAAAATGACATGGGTCATATTTTCACATGGATGAACTGTCCCTGAACAATTTCTCCAGTGTGTGGGGCACAAACAGGCTTTTCTTCAACATCAGGCATGCATGTCTTCCCCGCCTCTTGCTTTTTAACAAACATATGTATTGTGGCCAATGCAAGAGAAATTCTATTCCCCATTAATGTTTGAGCTTCTCTCCTACTCACCCTCCTTTCCTAT
This sequence comes from Uropsilus gracilis, assembly GCA_004024945.1. Taxonomy (NCBI): domain Eukaryota; kingdom Metazoa; phylum Chordata; class Mammalia; order Eulipotyphla; family Talpidae; genus Uropsilus; species Uropsilus gracilis. Next base: position 38,191 of record PVHY01010046.1, read on the forward strand.
GTCTTTCTCTCTCTTTCTTGACATTTCAAGATATCAAAAAAGCAGAGACCCTCTGTCCAGAATTTTTTTCTGCCTTTAGAAATGGATAAAATTGTGTAGCAAATGATTTTCCCCTGCATATGTATGTGGGACATGGAGTACCAGTTATTATACCTATACTTGCATTTAAAAATATGTACCCTGGAATAAATCATTGCTGTTTTGGGGTCACTCCATTTAATGGGATTCCAAGATTGGAACTAGAAGTAGAACCCATTACCAACAAAAAAACCTAGATAAAATTATACCGTAAATGTTACTTGTCCTGCTTTCAAGAATGAATGAGATACTCACATAATTTCTATATCTGCCATTATCTAAATCATATAACATTCTATATTGTAGTGCTGAGAGAATGAATAAGTGAATGAAAAATCAAACCAAAAGAAATTTCTTTTTTAAGCATACCTCCTGATTTTGCCATATAAATTCAGTTAGTCTAAAATATTCCTTCCCAGAAAAAAAAGGCTTATTTTTTTAGAGCAAATGATAATGTAAAGTAAGTCTCAAAGAGTCCAATTGTTGACTCCTAAAAGCAATGAAAAAAAGAAAATTTTCCCATGATGTCACACAATGTGTTTCAAAATACATCAATCAAAAGCTGACCCAGTGAATGTACTTAAAGGTTCACCTTTGCTATCTTTTAGTAAATCTGTTCACTAATCCTTTTACCCATCTTGAGATCCCTTCTAATGTCAATATGATCAATAATAAGAAAATGGTCCCAAGAATCACTTAGCTCAATAGAAAAGAGATGATAGCAGTCAACTAATTTAGCAACACCTCCAAAGGCAATTTTTATGAAAAATCTGAAGGATACACAGGTCCCCTTAGAAAGAAACTACAAAGTGTGAATCTAAATGATGAATCTGGTAAAAATCTCAAATATATATTTGGTTCTATTACACTCACAGCATGTTCTGTTTGAATTGTGTCTGGGGTTTATTTCTGAATATACAGACATTTGCATCTGTTTTGAAACAATCCCCTGATAGATTTCCATCAGCAGTTTAATGACCCAAATTTTATGACTCTCTGGGGGACTGGAACATTGGGATGTGCTTTATTATCAGTTGTGAAAAGAAGAAAAAGATCACATTTCTGTTGGCTCAAAACAACAACAAAAATTTTTAATGGCACATCCTGTTTCCTCAGTATCAATCCTACCAATGGGAGCCTTTCTCTGAAAATGACAGCACCATGCTAGTCTTTTCTAATGATAAAAAAAAAATCATTATTAAAAGCCAAAATAATCACTGTACCACTCAAGAAGCCAGTGAATGAATTCTTCACAATACTTTCCAGAACAAAAGGACACAGTCTGAGGAACCACATGAAGTAACCTGAGAACTTTTAAGATATCTAACCTGAAAAATTCAGATCAAAGAAAATGTTCATGTCAATATTCATTTCAGTTCCAGTACTTTGCTAACACTGCCTTTCATGCATAGCATGAATTGGAGAATAAAGTCCATCTCATTCAGATAATTAAAAATTGTCACACAGGTTCAGGAATTGGTGTGGTATTTACAGCTGCTTATTCATATCTCTGAAGTAGACATCTCTTAATCAAGAGGGTTAATATTGAATCAAGAAAATAATGTAATATTAATATTATAAGTGCAACAAAAGGATGGTTACACAGGTGACTTTTGTTTCCCAACCATATCCCCAGTCCCACCACCATTAACCTCAATATTCCCAGAGTACAAGTAAGAGGGGAATTCTTCAGTGCCTGAGAGAACTAGCAGCCTCTTCTCCATACTTTGCCATACACAACAGCATGCAGTGGCTTTCAAGTTTCCTGTGGTAGTTGATAAAATAGCCAGATCCCACAGAAAAGACTTTCAAAGAGAACTCATGGGAAGAAGGAAAGCAGGTTATCTATTAATACTTGCATGTAGACATTCCTTGGGATGTCAGAATCATTCAGAAGCCACTCTTGAGACAGTCGTGGTGGCCCTGTGTCCTCATCTGTAAACTTATGGCAAGACTGTCACGCTTCAAATGCAGAGTGCTTATGTGTGGAGTCACTAGCAATAAGGATTTGTTTGCTATTTTCCCTACATCGTTAATTAACGTATGTCAAGCACATCTGAAAGAAAATCTAGCTGAATCCTTTGACAACCTAAAATTGTTTTCCAAACCTTAATTATTTATAGTTTTACCTTGGGAGGGGAAAGTGTATTGTGTCTGACAGTTCAAAAACTTGGGAAATTCCTTTGCAGGTGTCAGATAGTCTTTTGAATATTCTGTATATTGGTCAGTCCTCAGATATGGTTATTTGGAGATGACTAAATATCATTAATATAAATAATAATATCATTTGACCAAGGTGGGTGATACAAGTGGGCAGTGCCAGCTTAGATCAAAAATGACACATGACAAGAAATGCAACAGGACTGATATCTCTGTGCCCCTCACAAACCAAGACTAAGGGTATAACTATGGACAGAGGGTAATCTGACAGGGACAGCTGTCATTTGTCATCCCATTGACCTTTGGGGTTAATTCACCTGATCTGACTGGCTGATTCAGGGTCATTTCCACTCGCCCTCACTACCCCATGGGTATCCCTTTTGAAACTCCTTGAATAATAATAAAAAAGGAGAAGAGCACCCTTCTTTCATCAGAAATGGTCATGCTTTCAATAATTATTTATTAACTTTTCTATTCCAGACATTGTATATGTTGGTAAATGAAATAGATTAGACTCATGCTCAGGGAAAGAAAACAGAGAATAAAAGTGAAATAAAATCAACAAAAATTTATAATAGCAATAAATGTAAAGACAAACATGTGGATATCAGTTAAAGAAAGACATTGCAACTGAAGGTTAGAAAAATTCTATTTCTAAGAAGGTGCCATTTCTTCCAAGATCTCAGTGATAAAAAGATGCCAGCCATAGATAGTATTGGAGAGAGTCTCCAGTCTAAGAGAATGGTAAGCCTAGAAGCTCTATGCTAAGATGAGTTAGTTGGTTTCTTTTAGCTTGGTAGTTGAATACTATATGCTTGAGTTTAATAAGCAAGTGCCACTATGTAGTGGTTGACTGTGATAAACAGCTATAGTCTTCTGCCACGTCATTGATATTCTCAAAGTGCTTTGAAAAAAGTAAAATTGCACATAGATCTGTAACTTCTCAAGGTGATCACTTGGAAAATGACAGCTCTTCCACAGGTAGAAATATCCTCAGGTGTGATATTCCCTTAGAATCACACTAATGAAAGTTGAATACATTTTTTTAGAAGATGACCAGTATTTAATTTGATATTTTTTTTCCATGGCCAAAAATTGTTTCCTGCTCAAGCAAGCTTGAGAAGATGGGATCAAGGGAGTTTTGTGGTCCACTGAGCAAAGGATGGGAAAAATCAGAAAGATTCTGAGTTATAATCCCAGTTGAGCTACCAGGTGACCTTTAGGCAAGTCATTCGACCTCCCTGTGCCTCATGCTCCCAGCTGGAAAATTGGATAAGACCAGCAGGATATCACTAAAAACCAGATGCTGCATCGAATCCAAGCTTTCCCAGCTAAATAAATTATCACAAAAGAGACAGGGGGGTGGGGAATCCACTCTATCAGCCCATGTGAAATGCCCAATTAATGGCATCTGTCCCTCTTTATATTTAAGCTATTAATTTCTTCTCACATTCATCTAATCAAATTAATAAAACAAGTAGTGGAAATGAAAGTACTATTTCCTGAGATACTTACAAGTGTCATTCTGACTTACTTTAGCATAGCATATTTGCAGGTTAATAATTGTTACAATTCCAGTCTTGCCTCATTACACCTTCCCATGACAAGTCATGCCAGTGTCAATGACACACAGCTAGAATAACAAAGAGAAGGTTGAAACAGGAGTTTATTTCCCCATTTTTCAAACAAAATAAACTTGCAGTTGCTACATGAAAAAGAACAATGATGTTTTGTGTCCAGGTATTAATAAGATATTTAAACAGATTAAAACTTCCACCGCTCATAAGAATATTTTATCAATGTCCAAAATGAACAATTCATAGGAATGCATATTCAGTTAAGTAAACGTATATACTTAACAAAATGGAGGAGTGCTGATGAGGAAACTCATACTGCTTTGCCTCCAAGATAAAGTTAATATTCAAATATATTTGAGAAGGGACACTATTCTAATTCTCCCATTTGAAATTGGACCACAGGTGGTAACAAAAAACTACAAGCTTCTTCTATACATAGACCTTCTCAACACAGGTATAAAACATTCCAAACATCTGTGTATTTATGGCTTAATTTTTTTCACTTTCCTCTTAGATAGATTTTATGTCATGTGAGCATACACAGAAAGGAAATTAAACAAGAGGAAGATCTTAGAAATTTTACTGTAATGCCAGCATCAGCCTAATGTTGTTGCATATGATTGTGCATGTAGAATGTGTGTGGAATGAAAAGTCACTTATTAGAAGCCCATTAAGTGCTCTCCTCTCTACTCTAAAGTTGAACAAACAATATAGATGCTTTCTTCTGGGAGACAGAGGGCATGTGATGATGCTTCTGGGAATGAAGTGTCAGCAAGAAAACTTGTGTGGGGTTGCTTTCCTTTTAGTTCATTCAACTGATGCTCCTAAGATGCTAAAATTGCTTTGCTTTGCTTTTGGATTAAACATCATTGCTATTTTTATTAATCTTCATTCTGATATAAGTATATTTTTTGCCTGAAAGCAAGTTTTTATTTCCTTAAAAATTCATGGGCAATAGAGATGATGGATGAGTGGCTGAAGCTTATGCAGCTGAGCACTCTTTGAAGGTTGCCTAATATCCCAGAGATTCATTCTCACTCCTCTATAAAAGGGAGACAGTAATAATAATCTTCCTGAAAGAGTGTGATAAGGATCGCCAAAATAAGTGTTTTGCCAATTATACCATGCTATAGGAATGTCAGTTCTTATTGTTTAAGACTGTTATTTATCTTCAAAATTTTGCCTTGAGGGGGTTACCCAACAAGACAGTTCTTCACCCCATATACATCCAAATATGTGCCTGATGGGACCTGGATCAGTTACTCTAGATGAACCAGACAAGCATCTCCTGTGATACCCAGATCACAGAGAGGCAGCTGAGGGACTATAGGGATCACACAAAGGGAGTCCCAGCAGTCTGTGCCTGCATTGGCCTCTCCCGATCACGCCTCAAACTGTACTTACTACCTATACGTCCTGCACTCAGGAAACCACAGAAATAGGGGGTATTATTGCATGCGTACAAAATCAAGTCATGCATATTTTCCCCTATTCATTTGCTTAGGGCATTATCTGTTTTGTTCTGAAGTATAAAGTTTGGAACAAAGCTGGACTTATCCAAAAAAATACGATAATAAAAACTGAGAAGGAGGAGGGTCAGAGGGAAGGGAGAAAGGGAACAAGAATGATAAAGGGAGGTTAAAAGAAAGAGTAGGGGTGAAAGAAGGAAGGGTGGGGGTAAAATAGCCAATTCCTATAAAATCACAAATGGACACACAAATTATACATTTGGAGAACTGTATAGAAATACATAAATCATGACTAACACTAACAACAGCACAAGTGACCAACTACAGGAGAAGAGGGACAAGGGAGAGGGAAACCACAGAGTGAGCCCAGAAATACGAGCAACAGCAGGTTTCACACCCGTCTAATGTTGACCTGACATTAAGCTGACAACCTTCTCCCCTTCATGCTAGTGCTACCACTGATTTCAGGTAGTACATCTGAGCTTCTCGGCTCATGCGCACACCCATACACTCTGGGGCCAGGTGTCTACCTTTAAATGGGTGTGCCTGCTGAGAGTCACACTCCAGGATAGTGGTGGTATAAAACTGATTAATTCAAAGAGGTAAAATATTCAAAAACCGAAATATATTTAAAATTCTAAATGACAAATTGGATGACCTTATGATAGCATGGATAGACTTAGAAGAAATCATCTGAGCAGAAACTAGTCAAAAAGAAAAAGACAGGAACCAAATGGTTTCACTACTATATGGGACATGGGAAAGATAAACAAAAAACCATGAAGAACAGTCAAAACAAGCCAACAACCAAATTAAAGTACATAACTGGGGGTGGGGGACAGGACAGGGTGGGAACGGTAAGGGGGAGTGAACCCCAGAGATCACAAAGATGTGAAATTTATATATAAATAAACTATTTAATATTAAAAATATATAAAATAAAATTCTAGGCTGCATCACAGCAGTTATTCAATAAATGTAAATTATCTGCAAGTGAAAGAAAAAAAAAAGAAATACATAAATCCACATCAATCATGTTCAGAAAGCAAGAATACAGACTGTCGTTGATTATCATACAGAATAGAAAAGTATTAGTCCTTTCAGAAAGCTAAATTTAGAGACCTTTTGAATGGAGATTCTAAACACGAGCATATCTAAGATTTTAACAACTATAAGTTAGGTAAGATTTAAAAGAAAAACATGAGTATGTTCTATTTTATCATGTAACTATGCTATCTTTTATAAAATTTTTCTTCTCTTATACTGAGGTATTGCCTTTTTGTTTTATTTTTATAGCACTCTGTATTCTTTTTGCTCTAAGCTCATTATCACGGTAGTGGTTGTATATGCTCACTATGCTTAGAGCTATGATAAATAATGCTAAACACACACTTAATTTTCAATGAATAATTGCTAAAATAATTGGAAAATGGAAATGCCATCATGTGGAAATTACTGTGCAATGTGAATTTTAAAAATGCAGTCAGACAACATTGGACAGGACATGGCTTGTGTACAGTGAAACAATTTGAATATTACCTTAAAAATATTATTGTAGACAGAGAAGTATAACAAATATTTTTCAGGTATTATGTTCGTATTCTGCCAAATAACAGGCTTTAACTTTCAATAAGTCAACTATTTAGCATTGCTTAAAGGCAAAGTGAGTTTTCTTTCTCTTTTCTATAACTTTTGAAACTAGTTTGAATAGGAGCAATTCTTTAGCCACAGTGTTATTTATAAAAAATATGCTAGAACTTGGGAGATTCCCATCGTGCTTTGTTCAGTGAGTATAAAGAACTTGGAAGGTAACCCTCCCCGTCCCCACAGTGGTGTTAGTAAAGAATAATGTTTTCCAGTTGGCATGTCTACAAAGTTCTGGCATTTAACTGAAAGTAAATCACATATTTCACTATATAAAGTGTTTGGTGAGAATATAAAATAGTTCAGTGGCGCCCAGGAAAACCTCTTAGGTTAATAATGTACATTTTAAAGTCTTTCAATATATTAATAGACATTTTATGTGATTGATTATGATGGCTCTTAAAGCCTGCCTAGTCTATTGGGAAATTAAGGATCTTTGAAAAATAAGAGCAACTAACTTTCTTTAGTAAGGATTTGTAACAGCTAATTTCTATCCAATTCATCCTTAATGGTGACTGTCAGCTAATGATGCCAAATTGATTATTCATTAATTTATAATAAGTGTAAATATACATTAAATAATTCATAAATGCAAGGCACCTAGTTTTAAAATGCATGATGAAAGTATCAGAGAAAGGACACAACTCTCTTGATGAATGTGGTCTACTGGAAAGGAAAATCTAATCTAGTGCATTTCACAGGTTGGCTACTAAGTAGGTAACTAGAATGAGCAGTAGATTATTAGCTGACATGGTACTACCCAATACTCAAGTTCAAGTGTTATCCCTGAAATAGAAAGGTCTCCTATTTTCTCTAAAACAGTTCACTTTATACTTGGATATATGCCAAGTTCTCTGAATTGTACCTAGTACTTAAATGTTATTTTTAACCATGATTTACACCCCTGAATACATTTTTCAAAATTTATTTTCTATAGTCTTCTCCCCCTGGTAACGAATGCTCATTCATGCTGACTCATATTCAATAGCTGGTCCATGAAAACTAATCTTATTTTCTTACTCATTAAAAAGAAAGCCAATTATCCATCATTTGTATTTGTGTATTTTCCCATTGGAACACTGCCTTCACTTCTAAAATATTAAGGTAACATGATATTCTAGAAGTTATACTACTATTCTTGGCCTCATTTGCCAAGATGTGATCAGCATTTTTTTCCCTACCACACCCTACCCACATTGTTTTAGGTTTCTATTTTGGGTGAAAGAGAACTACAATATGAAACATGGTGGTTGGTCTGGACCTTGACACCACCAAAAGATGCAATACTTACTTCCGTGTTAATTTCCAGTTAACTGTGCAATCTATATACCTAACCTCAGATCCAGAAGCAGTTAACAGCCTGAATATCTTCACCTGGATGACTTAATGGTCTCTCATACCTAAATATCTGGACTGCAGTCTCCTAGATAAAATGGCCCCACTTCTGTTTCCCAAACCTCAGTGAAAGGCACCAGCAGCTACCAGTTGCATGGGATGAAAACAGACCAGAATTGGCCTCATCTTGAACATTGACTCAACAATGATTCCCAATTTGTTACAGCCTCAGAGTCGCTTGACTCTCTCCTTTCATCTCCTCCCTTCTTACTACAGTCTCAGTCCAGGATCTCCTCATCACTGCCTCCAGTCTTGCTGAATTTCAATAAATCTCTCCACAGCTGCAGAGTGAAATTTAATATGTCTGAGTGCATCACTTCCTCCATAGTTCATTAAGTGAGTTCTGTTGTCATCATCACAAAAACTAAAGTCTGTGGCATGGCACATAAGACTCAATAAATTGCTTTTTACCTACCTCCCCACTCTCATCTATCAACAGCCCATGTTCCCATTTAATTCTTCAAAGTCTCTCTTCTAAGTCCTCTTTAATTCACAATGTATTCTTACACCTCTATCCTGTCACATATGGTGGTTTATCTTCTTTGAGTGGTTTTACGTTCCTTTGGCTAATTAATTCTTTTAGAAACTTATCTCAGACATCCCTCCCTTCTAGAAAGTCAGAGAAGTCACCTTCTCTGACTCAGTCAGTGTAGGTGGAGAAAGTGTCGGCAGAACGCCTTTTGCCTACTCTGAAGCATTTTCACCTGTACAGTTAAAATTGAATGATAACTGCTTTACTTCTTTGAATTATATCTCTACCAGCATCTCCTCACATGCCTCCACATCATCAGACTATAAGCTAATTGAGGTCAAAGATGTTGACCAACAATTCTTTACATGTAACATAATTTCTAGCAGTTTTTTTTGTGCATGGTAGATTAGTAAATATTTGCTATAGGGATTAATAAAGTTAATTGGCTAATTCTTGACTTTCTTTTCCAGCTTTTTCCACTGAGATATTCAAAGGAATTTTTAATTACAGGTTAGCAAACCTAATCTGGGGTCATTTTAATTTGTTTGTTTAATTATTCAAAAGAACACCAGGAAATGGAGAGAGACTAAAAGAGTAAAACAAAAGGAGCCCCAGTTAAGTCACTAATTGTTTAAGAGCATTTTGTGTGTTAAGAATCGAGAGGTCCCGGCCAGGCACGGTGGCTCGTTCCTGTAAGCTTCAGTCTATGAAGAGGCTGGGGCTAGAGATCGCAGTTCAAGTCCCGCCTGGGGCCTGTAGCGAGACCTAGTTCCAAAATAATAGCTGGGCATGGTGGTGCGCACCTGTAATTCCAGCTACTTGGGAAGCTGAGGCTGAGGATTGCTTAAGTCTGTGGTACCCCGGGCAACAAGAGCCTGCAGTT
>PVHY01010047.1:0-53653 GCA_004024945.1 Uropsilus gracilis
GCTGGTGAGGCGGGACCAGGGGCAAGTAGCTGCCCCCAGGCCCCAGCGCCCAGGTGAGCGCGCTCTTCCCAGGAGCACAGGCAGAAGTGGAACAAGGATGAGTGGTGTTAGCACTTACTGAGCATTTGACAGGCTAGAAATGTCCCTGGACAAGGGAGAGGGTCTGGACCCCTAGGTGGAGCCCACCACCCCCATCCCTACCCCCACCCCACCCTTATCTCACACCACACCACACCCCCACCCCCATCCCCACACACAACACACCCCACTCACAATATAGAAGGCTAAGCTGGGAGCAAACTAGTCACTGTCCATGCTACACCAGCCAGGAGCTGAAAAGACAGTCCATGGGGTCTCCAAGCCCAGGAAAGAGCTCTTGAGGCTGTCGGCTCAAGCCTGAAAGAAGAATCCCACAGCCTCTAGGCCGTGTGAACTGGGAGTCAGGGTTTCCTGATGAGCTAAAGAACAAGGTGGGGAGCTGGGGAGACCTCTTCAGGTGTGGGGGGGACTCAAGAGACACCAAGCCTAGGAATCGAGAAGCTTTGGCAATGGCTTTTGAGAACAAGGAAATTAAACTTCGTGGACTGAGGAAGCAGAGGGTCCTGGCTGACGTCCACCTGCTGTTGCCAGTGGTGGGCCCCACCGGCTACAGCTCATGGTGGGTGGTCCAGCAGGTCTGGGACCACCTCCAAGGCAGGCATCTGAAGAGCCTGTGCCAGAAGCTCCAGTGTGGGCTGGTCTGGTCTCAAGGGAGTGACTCTTTATTCTGGGTATGAAACGCCCATCTCCCCCCACCCTAACCCACCCCCATCATGGCCAGCTTGATAAACTGTGGAAAGATGGCTCCAAAATGGTTAAAAACAAACACTTGAGTCAGGAAAAGGGATGGCACAGGTGTCCCAGCGTAGAGTCTTCAAGTTTCTAACCCTTGTTTACCTGCCTGTGGGTACACAGAATTGTGGTCCTTGATTTCTGGCCTGTCCCACCCCTGGCCCAGACCCTCCCTGTATCAGAACTGTTCTGAGAACTTCTCTCAGGTTCTATCCTGAACAACACCATTTCATAGGTGCTGCTTTATTTTTTTATTATTATTATTTACTGATGTGTGATTTAAAAGTTTCAAATACCACTGGCATGGCAAACATCATATCCAGTGTACCAATTATTATTTCTGGGAATGTATAATGGGGAATAAGATAAAAGAGATATCCACAGAGAATGTCAACTGTCTCTGTGATAGTTGTTCTTTTTTTTAATTTAATTTATATTTTTTAATTTGCATATATATGTGTATTTATATTTATATTACATTATTGCATTATTGTGTACCCCAGGGCTTTCCCACTTCATTAATATTTGTTAACCATCCTGATCTTTTGTGCTCTTCACCTCCCCCACCTTCTTCCCCCTCCTCCTCTCTCACTCCATTGTTCAGTCCCATTAGTTGGTTTTATTTTTTTCTTATTTGTTTGTTTGTTTTTCCCTATATCCATCATATAAGTGAGACCATCCTGTACTTCTCTTTTTCTTTTTGGCTTACTTCTGCTAATATGAGTTTCTAGTTCCATCCATGTTGCTGTGAATGACATGTGTTTGTCCTCCTTGATTGATACATAGTATTCCATCATGTATATGTACCACATTTTTTTTCACTAATCATCGGTTTTGGGGCGTTTGGTTTGTTTCCAAATTTTGGCAATTTTAAACAGAGCTGCGATAAACATGCGCATACAGGTGTCCTGCTTTAATCCCCATTTGATAGAGGAAGAATTGAGGCACAGAAAGATTAAGAAAGATACCCTTGGTCACCACAAGAGCACAAAGGGGAAGTGACAGACCCTTACACACAAAGTGTCAGGATTCTTTAAGCCCTATGTCCCCTCCCCATTCCAGAAGCCCCCCTCCCCCCACCGCCCCAGATTGCCCAGGCCAAACTCCCACTTTGATTTAGAAATAAAATCCCCAAAGAGGTCAGTTGCTGTCACTTGTGTGGTCAGTCTGAGTAGGATGGAGGAATATAACTTTGTAACCACCTTCCCAGGAGATTCTGATGAGGGAGGCATCACATGCAGAAAACATAGGTTCAGAGGACTTGCCCAAAGCTGCCCAGAGAAAATGAGGTCAAGACAGAAAGGATCCTCTAGATCACTCCACTAAGGGACCCAGAATCCAGCCAGGGTCCCAAACCTGCCTTTTATACCACCCCAAAATATGTTCAAATGAATTCAGCTATTAAAGGTTTTCAGAATAGCCAAGGAAAGAAAGTATTTTGCAGAGAAAACTAGAAAGGCGCACAGCACAATGTCGGTGCTGGCAACTTAAAAAAGTGGAGTCATAGATGATTCTTCCCATCCTTTATAATCTTTATAATCTAACACTCGTTAGATTCCCAACTTCTGTACCATAGTAGGTGTCCTCTATAGTCAGATGTTTTTGAAAGTAACCCTTAAGCTACATGTGTAGAGTTCTGCATTTTCAGATTCCTTGGATATTTCATTTAAAACCTTCACTCAATTTCTATTTTTCTTGACTTCTTACTTTAAAAAAAATAGAAAAATATTGTGGGTGAGTTGGGGGACCTGAAATGAATTCACTTGAAAGAGAACCAAAGCACAGAGAGGAAGGGAAAATGTGGTATTTGATTAGCAACTCTGTGAAGCCTTCCAGATGCAGACCTAGAATTGTTGGACTGCTCTGTTGTCCTTGAAAAGAAAAAGAAATTAATAATGCAGGCCTGGATGATTTAATCAGGCATATGTTTTCAGATGTTTGGTGTCTTTAGATGAATGCCATTCGGGAGATGAAGGTCAGGAAGACAGAAAAAGCCTGTATCCTGGGAGCGTGATAACAAAGAATGATGACCAAGTCTTACCTCTGGCTACCACTTACCAGTCCTCAAAACCCATTTATAATAATTAGTAATTGGAAAGAACCCAAATGGCCAACAATGGGGAATGGCTAAACAAACAGAGGTCGATTAACTGAGAGGGAAGACTTCATAAAAAGAGACAATAGTGAACACAGACTGGGAAATGTCTGGATGACCTCATGTTAACTAAAAAAAAAGAAATTGAAGTGCAAAGTAGTGTCTTGGGACTTGCAAGCCCCATCACGTGGGCTTTTTTGATGAGATGGAGAAAGGAGGGCTTCACTGTTAGAGGAAAGAGCCGAGATTATGGGGTGCCGGGTGGGGGAGGAGGACTGAAGTCAGCCAAGGAGCATTGCCCTGGTGATAGGCAGTCCCTAGTTTATAGAGATAATGCATTTCAGTCTTCCAAAAATGTTAAAAACCTGTATTGGGAAATTAACTTGCAAGTCATAAAAAGGATTCTTTTCTCAAAGATTAAAAAAAAGATATGTAAAACCTCTAATACCTCATACCTTCGTGAAAGCATTTTTTCAGATTTACCCTTAGCAATTCACATCATTTTTAATTTCAAAGATGAACCTGATTTCATCTTTGAAGATTTCAGGTTCCAACTGGGTCCAACTGAACCTGGAATCCAACAGCTTTAAGTCCCAGGAAATTCACCATTTTTCACATTCTCAATCTATTTCATTAGTTTCAATTTGCATTTAGTATTAAATATTATGTATATTATCCTATTAGAACTAAAATTTTTCCAATTTCTATGCAAATCTAGCAAACACCTATCAAACAGGAGGGCCTTGGCCTCATTCTATGACATATTGGAGCCAGAGACTTAGTGAAGGAAAGATTAAAATGTATGGAACAATTCTTAACACAATGCCTGCTATAATTTATTCTCAACAGATGCTGATTAGATTTTGCTTTGGATGCTAGTATGAAGATTAATAACAATGAATAATGGTGTAGAGAATGTACTGTTTTAAAAGTAGGCCAATTTTTAAAAAAATCTATGTCTAGTTTGGAGATTTCATTTATTTTTAAATTTATTTTATTTTCTTTGTCAAGCAATGTTGGCTTACATAATTGTTTGTATTTGGGGAATATAGGACACCCCCCAAGTGTAATTACCATAGTGCACCCACCACCAAAGCACCTATAATTCACCACCTTAGTCTATGGTGCTTCCTCCTCACCTTGATCTGACCCCTCCCTCAACCCTACCCCTCTGGATTCCTCAGATCTATAATCCATTTTCCAGGATTGGTTTTTAAGTTTAGCTTTGTCTGATCCTTTATTTAGATTCTCTGTATTCCACTTATAAGTGACATGGTCCTATATTTGTCTTTCTCCTTCTGACTTATTACACTTAGCATAATTCCTTCCAGCATATCCATGTTGCCACAAATGGCATGAGTTTGTTTTTTTGATAGCTGAGTAGTATTCCATTGTGCTTATATAGTACATCTTCTTGATCTGTTCATCCATTTAGGGGCATTTAGGGTATTCCCTATTTGGGCTGTTGTAAATAGTGCTGCAGTAAACATGGGGTACATATTTCCCTTTGAATTAGTGTTTTTGTGTTTTCTTGGTAGATTCCTCGGAATGGAATTGCTGATCATATGGGAAATCCATTTTCAATCTTTTGAGCAACCTATGTTGTTTTTCATATGGTTTAACCCATCTATGTTTCCACCAACATTCCCACCCAAGAAGGTTCCACATCCTCACTAACATTTATTGTTTTGGGATAAAGAAGAACAATGTTTGCCTACATAGTCTCTGTTAATAATCACCAGGGTACCTTTGCTTTTCTCACCATAAAATTTTTATCTTGGTATTATGTGGGGATATGGAAGGTCAAACCATAATTTGGAATGGAAAAAGGATCAAAGTCAAAAGTCCAGTTTAAACAAGATAAAAGTTAATTAGAGGAATGTAGGACCTTCCACTTATATTCAAAAAGTCTAGTTGCTAAAAAACAGGTTGGAGAAGAAATAAATCTAGTACATATGAAAAGGACATTTAATTACAAGGAAGTCTACTATGTGTCAACAGGATAATCTAATTCCACAGAAAGCTAATAGAACCTGTGGTGCAAGTGTCTTCAGAATGAGAGACAAAGATACATGGATAATTTAGGGGTTAGTTCTGCTCAATTAACTTTAAGAAGGACATAAGCAGATTAGGGCTTATGTTGGAAGAAAGTGACCAAGACAGCCAATGAGAGAACACTCAACCTTAACTTCTGTAGAATGTGGTTGATTCAAAAAAAATATGTTTTAGGGAATGCAATAGCCTACTTCAAATGTTTCTATCTATGGATAAAGGATTGTCATATGGTATGTGAGCTGTCAGAGTAGGGTCGGGGTAAAAGTTAAGTGAGATGGTGGTGATAGGGTATGCTATGCCCTCCCCCATTGTCTCCTGTTTAAGATTGCAGATTTCAAGGACAGAGGCTAAAATGTGAGAATGAACTTAGTTGGAATTTCCCTTCAGGGAGATGCAGGGGGAGAAAGAAGTGAAATGGTCAAGGTGAAATAGATTTCCTGGAAGGTGGGAAATCAGGATATATAAAGGGTATGCAAACAAAGAGAAAGATTCCAATATGGAGATCTGATAGGATAGAGAGAGAGGTTCAATGGAGGAGAGATGGGAATCGGCCATCTTGTAAAGATGTGAGCCATGTGAGCTTGGCCATGTGGCCACCAGGGGCCTGCAACCCTTGGCTGACCCAGGCTGGCAGCATGTGTGCTGAATGCAGTTAAGGAGTTTGCAGATTTGAACTCCAGTTGGAGTTTGTTTTGCTGAGTTTAACTTGTGTCTGCGAGAGGCTGTGTAAAAGACAGGCCTGAAAAGAAAGTGAACTTGGCTGGGTCTGGTACCATGAAGTTTCTGCTACCTGAAGGTGACAAGGAGAACACTGCGTGGAAGACAAGGAGAAGCAAACCAAGGGAGCAGCCAAAGGAACATGTCTTCAAGCATCTGGAGATGAACTGTGACTGGTTGATTTTTGTGAGATGATCAGAACTGAGAGACTGAGGATTTTTAGGCAATCTGGGGAAAGGACTTTGGACAATGCTGAGAAAGGTTTTGGACAACGTTTTAAAGTAATCGGTATTTTACTTACATGTTTCTTTTGCAGTAATTAGGAAATCACTTTGTTAAAAATAAATTAGTTTGCACTGATAGTCTTGTTTTAACTTAGTATTTTGGTTGAGAAGGCTGGGGATGGTGGAAAGAACCCACGAGTTTAAAAGAGGTAAATTGAGGCAAACTAGTCTAAAGTGTAAACTGTAGTTTTTAATAGTTTTTTTCTTCTGCAGTTTTTGGAGCTGAGAGCTGAGAAGCAGCTGACTGGCTTTTGCATATCAATGGTAAAGGTAAACAGTGAAAATGCTAATAAACAGTTCCGCAGCCTGCTTCCTAGGGAGAGAAGCACATAGGTGTATCCAGTTAAAAGGTAAAAGCAATTGTTAATGTAAACTGTCTGTAGCCTGCTTCGGAGAGAGAAGCAGGCCTGTATGTGTTAACAGTATTTTTCTTCTTACCCTGTTTCATATGTATATGTATATGTATATATATATATATATATATGCTATAAATTTTAAAAAAGAAAAAAGAGCACACACAACTAAAATGGAAGCAAATATAGAAAGATATGAACAACTGATACACATTATGTGACTTATTGCACATTAAGTTCCTTCTTCATTAATTCATGCTCTCCTCCTCCTCTCATAGATATGTGTTTCTAAGTATACAAATAATAATCTAGATTTTAAAAAAAAAACACAACTAGAGAAGTTCTGAGAGCAAAGAATGAAGCACTATATTAGCAAGAAGATTGCTTAAGTTTTTATGCAGCTGCTAAATGAACCATAAACTTGGCACTAAGATTCCTGGTTGCCAAAGCAAAAAAAGGCTGTGCAGTCAGTTACTTGGATTCTTAATGTTCACAAGAAGAAAGCTTGTCAGATCATCAGGGCAACCAAATCCTCTCCTGGCACTCAGTGTGGAAGAGAATCGCCCTTGTGCGGTCTCTGAGTAATAACTGGGCAGTGTCCATCTCAAAATCGTCGCCAGCACATAGAAGCTTGAGCCTTGAAGCTTTTTCGGTTTGGGGTTTTTTTTGTTTATTCCTCGTTTTCCTCTTTTTTTACTGACTACATATATATTTTTTTAAATATCATTGTATACCCCAGGGTTCTCCCTCCATGTCACCAGTGAACCATCATCTTGATCTCTTGTGCTCATTCCTCCCATGACTTCACCCTCCCCCCCCTTCCCTTACCATATGCTTTAGTTCTGTTACCAGTTGGTTAGTTTTACCTTTCTTCTTGTCCTTTTGTTTTGTACTCCCTATATCCCACATATAAGTGAGCTTGAAGCTTTTTTGACAAAGTTCCTGGGAGAAAACTCAGAGCATGACTTCAGAGCACAATGTAACAGAAACAATTTTCTGCAGACTGGGAAAATAGAATTTAGTCTTACAGCCTAGATAGACCTACAAATCCATGTCTAAACGATACTTGAAAAATTGAGTGGTGACGATAACTTTCAGACAGTGTTTTATCATTCTTTCTCTAAGTCAGTGAGATTTGAGGTGACTTGGCAATGAGGCCCATCCTCTTTAAGTGTGGGAGAGTTTTCATGTTGCCTTAAGGCTTTCGCTTTAATGTCCAGCATTTCTCAAGGGCCTCTTTCTCCAGCTTGGTCATTCCTTTCCCCAGACACTCACCTACAGCCTCTACATTAGCTCACTTTTCTCATTGTGGCACCAGGCAGCTTGTGTGACATGTATCCTCCCACTGGGAACTAAATTAAGACATCAAAATCTTGTCACATCAGGCATCTAATAATCACTAGTTGTTTGCTAGCACTGTTCGTTTGGATGAATTCAAAATTCTGATCCCGAAAGAAAGCTGCCAGTTTCCATTAACAGCCCCTGTCAATCCAATACCCTGTGCTGAGGGCACAGAGCTGATGGGATGAGGGGTTCATGGGCCTGCACCCACCCTCTGGGGGTGTCTTACTGACCTACCTGTCAGTGTCCTACTGAGCTGTATCATGATGTGACTCCACAGGAGACCTGGAGGAGTGGAGAAGGATGCACGAACAGAGTAACCTGTGCATCCTTGTACAACCTGTGCAACTGCCTGGCACCTCTCACCTACACACTCACCAACCTTCTTTTGAAGCTTAAAATTATCTTTCTCTTCCTGTTTATTGTCTTCCTCCTCCAATTGCAAAGTACAGAGGTCAAATGCAAGAACCTTACCTGTGTTCAGCACCTAGAATAATAGCTGGTATTTTAGTGGACAAAATGTGCACTGAGCTAACTGGATGATTAACTGAGCAATTATAATCTCCCTGCTGGCTTAGTGATGGGGGTCCACTATTTTTCTCCCACAGGCTTTTGTTTCTTCCTCTTTCAAAGGAGGGCTTTGGGCCAGCGCAGTTGAAATTACCATCAAATTGTGTTCTCCCTTCTTCCATATGGTTCAGTTCCTGTCTTGAGAATGGGTGTGCACTTGGTGCTGGAGCCCTAAAAGAACAGATGTGTCATTTCCATATTCTCTTTTATCTGTTCTTGACAACTGGAAAGCAAGCAAGATAGCTTGCTGGCACCAAGGATGCCAGGAAGATGCCAGTGTTGCTGGGCTAGCCTAGACATCTACTAAACTAAACAGAGCACAACTCCTCAGTGCAAAGAGAAATGAAGCCATTACATTTAGGGGTCTCGTTATAGCCATTTCATATCCCCTCCAATGAACTAGGACTTCTCTGAGGGGCAACTCCAGTTCACAAGGACTTCACCACATGTAACTACTCACTGCATTGAAGAAATCTGTATTCTCAGCAACTATCATATAAATAAAAAGGATACACAAAACCTTTCCTGTTTTCTTCAGATTTTTCTCTAAGTAAATGAAGATATGTCTCCTGGAGACAAAATTTAGTTTGCACCTTTGAAACAACCACATAGATAGAAGGACAGTTGAACATTTGACTCCCTGATTAATATATAGAACAAACAGAATAACAATAGTTGTACAAATCATGCTCTTTTCCCTTGCATGATGCTACATGTACTGTGACAGCTTAGAGAGCTTTCTACATCTGAGTATCTCCCAAATTGAGGCTGGGATGGGGCATGAGGTTGTATGAAACTTAGGCAGGACACAGGTTGTTTTAATTTCATAACTCCATATTAGTTTAATGTGCATTTCATGTACCTCCTGTTTATGCCAAATGACTATAGTTCTCAATATTAATTGAGATAATAAGGTTTTCATTTAAAATCAATTTTTGTAAGAAGTGCATCTGTTTAGTGACTACCGTAAATGTGAAACACACATAGGAAATGACAAAAATCATGGTGGTGGAAGGCAATTGATAAAACTGGGAAACTCAAGGATAAATGCAAGATCGAGAACAAGGATAAATGCAAGATTGACTTTGCAGGGATGAAAGGAGAAAACTTCTAAAAGCCATATAGAGTCAACCAAGTCAAGAGACTAATGAACCCAACTAGTCTGCCTAAAACTGGCACAAGCAGACACCTTTATAGTTTACAAAATGCCTTTTTACATTGATTATCTCTTTTCATGCCATAGCTGTATGTTGAAGTGAGTTGTTAAATCAGGAGGAAAATAGCGTTCTATTGTTTAGAAGCTGCTCTCTCTTCCCTCCCTCCCCTGCATCCCTGTGTTGAACCTTTCATTCAGTGCCCCCACCATGCCTCATTCTCCTTAAGCCTTTTGAAATGCCATGTCCTTTTTCTGGAAGGTCCTCTTTCCACCATGGCCAAATCCAAGTCATCATTCCAGTCTCTTCCATGACCCCAGGCAAAGCTGCGACCTTCTCTCTAACTCCAGTCCTCTGTCAACACCTAGCACAGAGTATCTGAACAACCAGTTTAACATGTCTGTCTCCTCCACTATAGTTGGAGTTCCTGGAGGGTATTTTAATTATTTTTTAATTATTTTTAATGTAATCCCTTTAGCTCCATTCCTAATTGGATGGTAAAGACCACGGGGGGGGGGGGATTTTTTTAATTGCATGAATACCGTTAGCAATCACAAAGCTTAGGGGAGGTGGCATTATCTGGGGGCAGAAGTGACTGACACACTAACATGCTAACTCACAAGCAAGCCCGTGCCCCTGCTAAGTTTCCACTGCCCCTCCAGACATCATGAAGGTGAAAAATGTATGTACCGTTCTCTGAGACGGCAGCTTATTTTACAGGAAATACAAAAGCCTTTTTGCACAATTTTAACATATACAACATTTTCCTGAGTTTGTAATTATCCCATGAAAGGAGGAAAGGTTGGACTTTGGTTGAGAACTTGACTAAGAAATGTTATCATATGGAGAAATCATATTATCAAAAGCAACACCCTCCCTGGGTTTGATTTTTCATGCAACTCTACATTCACAGATGCTGAACTCATGACCAGAGAGAGAAGCAAGCGTCTCTTTTATGAGGTCGTCTTCACCAGTTGTGCTGAAGTATTAAAGTGTTAAATATTAGCTGCAGTTCCATTCCTTTTGTTTTTCCTTCCCTTTAAAACAAGAATATTATGCTGATTTGGCTTCAAAAACAGATTTGTGACATATGGTAAATATCATGCCATTTTATTTCTGGGCTTGTACTTCATTATAACTTGTTATCAAAAGGATCATTTGGTGAATACAACTGTGACCAACAAACTGTGGAATCCAGTCCACGCTCCCTGCCATGGCACTGGTATCCTTCCCATCCCCCCAAGGTCTCTTTCCCATTCTCCATCCTGACTTTCTCTCCCCTACAGCCCCATGGAACTTCTGCTGTTCCTGAGCTCCCATACTCTTATCTCTTGTATACCCTGTATCCACCTGACATTCCTTACCTCTTCCACTGAATTCCCACTGGCTTTCTAAAGTCCTGATCAAATATCATGACTAAAATGTTGTCCAGCACCCTCGCTGTGCCAACACCCATCCTTCACAGCATGATTTCTTAATGCCAATCTCTCTTTTTTGCTTTGTTTTGTTTTTAATTTTATTTTTTAAATTGATTGCACATATATATTTTACATCATTGTCTACCCTGAGGTCCTCCCACAACCTTGTCACCCATGAATCATCATCTTAATCTCTTGTGCCCATCCATCCCCCAATTTCACCCCCTCCCCCTCTCTTGCTCTATGCTTCAGTTCTGACAGTTTTAACTTTTCCTTGTCCATTTGTTTGTTTTCCCTCTATCCTGCATATAGGTGAGCTCATCCAGTATTTCTCTTTATCTTTCTAGTGCCAATCACTCTTGATGTAATTACAGTGTATAGGCCCTCCCTGCCCCCCACTCCACCCCTACTCCCCAGTCTGTAGATTCCCCCAAGGACAGCCCATTAGCTGAGGGTTTCATCTTTGGTTTCAGCCAACTGTGTTCACATTCACCTCTACTTAGGTGATGATGACTTTGAACAAGATAATTAACTTTTCAGTGTTCTTTGTACCTAGTAGCAGCAGTAATACTTAGCTCTCGAAGAATCTGCAATATTTAGATGAAATACTGTACATTTAGGGCCTGGCTCGAAAAATTATGATCATGCCTGCTGTTGTTAATGGTTCCTTACACCTATTACATAACCTCGCATACAATGGATGCTCAGTAAGTGCCTGCAGGACTGAATTAATTTGGTCCTAATGTACTACTCCCTTACAAATAACTTCTTTTTAAGAAAAGAATCTCTAATGATAGAATATCTGACCCCAGAGAAAACTATTAAGAGAGTGATGAGTTGGGAGATTTTTATGGCCCTCTCGGGCCTCGTCATGGAGACAGTTCACCCAGCCAAACCCGGCGTGGGTTTCTTGACCATTTATAATTAATCAGCTCGACCCAGATCTCAGATGAAGGGACATAGCCAGGAAAACATACATGGTTGCTCTTTTTTCAGTCGAGCTTCTGTGCCAGAATACAGATAATCCTTTTAAAGAGGAATTTTTAGACTCTGTGGGAAGACCTGCCTCATCCCTGCTCCAATTTAAAACAAGCACTCAAGCTGGAGTGGAGCCAAGACGCCACCGACATTGACATTGGCGAGAGAAGACTGTGCAAGCTCATTCTCCCCACAGTCAGACCTCAGGAGGGCAGAATTGAGGGATATTGATGATCACTCCAAAAGGGGAGTGGGAGGAGGATAGTGTGTTCTGCCAGAACAAACAAAACCACAGAAATTTCCCTCTTTCCATCCCCGAGGGTAATTACAAAGATGAGATTAGTCCTGATCCTTCAGTCCCAACGGATAGGAAGAACTAAAGTATGTATTGGATTAGGAGAAGCTTCATTCAGTTACCTGGAAATGTCAACTCAAAGTTGGTGTGATATAAATAATTCTTCCCTTATTCTGTCATAAGCCTTACGCTTTCAGAAACTTAAGAGAAAATTCTTACAAGGCTCTGTGCGATTTGTTTTGTTTTGTTACTATCTTTATGTTTAAATCGTCAGCAGAAATATCTCTGCCATGACCATTGCAAGTCTGTTAAGAATGGGAAACCTTCTTTTCTAGGAAACTCTTGGAAACTGATTGATTTTTCAGTGTTCTCTGCCAGCAGTGCAGTTAATTGACAACAGTAGTCAAACTACCTGATATGAGAGCGGCTGATGCAGGCCATTTTTGTTTTCTGTTAAAGTATAATTTCTTAATCCAGAAAGAAAAAGAGAAATATGGGAGGGTCTCACCTATAGGAGGGATATAGAAAAACAACTAAATGGACAGAAAATTTTAAAGCTGCCAATAAAACTGAAGCATAGTGTTGTGACTTGTGGGCCGCTCAACAAGACACAAGGACTCTGACTGAAGTTCAAAACTGCAGGTTTATTACTGGTGCACCAGGGTCCCCAAGCAAGTCGGCAAGAGAGACTCCAAGCTGTGTCTGTGACAACCTTTTATAGGGCAAAACCACCACCGCCCCCTATTGTGAAGCAAGCAAACAGGTGTAGGACATGTTCCCATAACTACAGGACATGTTCCCACATTCCCATAATGGTGGGACATGTTCCCATAACTGTGGGTTTCCAATAATACTGACATCCATCATCTATCAGACGGACAATGCTGTTGTCAGGAACAACCAGGAAAAAGGGGAGGCAGAACAGGCTGTGGGGCCAGGCAGCTATGGAGGTACTTTCCACTGAGGCAGGGAGAGGATACCTCCTCAAAATGGAGGTTTTAAACCAAATGGAGTTACTTTAGTCAGTCTGTTCCAAACATAGAGCAAGAGAGGGGAAGGAGGTTGGAAACGGGGAGGGGGGGCACAAAAGATTAAGATGGTTCATGGATGATAAGGTGATGGGACAACCTCAGGGTAGACGATGGTGCAATTTATATATATATATATAGTTATATAGTTATGTATATATAGCTATAGATATATATGTGCAATCAATAAAACTACTTAAAAATAAAATGAACTCTTTCTGTAAAAAAAATTAAATTGAAATAAATTATAATTTCTTATAAATGTCTTTGAGCTGTATGAAGGGGGTGTGATAATGGGGGATTCTTCAGTTGTATTAATTCTATTGAGGTAACCTTATGTTTTGCAACCAACCCAACCTGGGTAGGTACAACCATGGAGAGTGCACAATACCACAGGTGCTGGTCATAGTGACTAATGGTGGGAGGGTATGAAAAACTCCAACAATTCAATTACTCTACAATTTGATTTACAACAGAAATATGATTCGGAAATACAGGTTCACGCCTCTTTAGATGAATGTTATCACACTACAGCCAACAACAAAGCATTCATGTTCTTCTACCGTGGTCCACTGAAACCACCATGTTTTGCTCCCCACTTCTTCCTCTCCCCCCCCACCCCGCAGGACCCTTAAGCATGAGTTTTATAAACACATTAACGTGATAAGTTAGTCTCATCAAGCTCAGCTACAATCTATCATAAACTAGGTAATATTTGCCTTCCTTGTTCACTTTCGGGGCATTGTTCTGTCTCATGCGGTTACTTGGGGTTCATCCACCACTGTATCACTATTCTACTTCCCTAAACTAAAATTGGACTTAACTCCTCTTGGCCTCATGCATCTCTGTAGGTAAGTGAATTGGTCAGGCTTTTTCCTCCATTAGCTTGTAACCAGAATCTGGGGTTTGCATCTTCCCTAAGATTGTGCAGCTCAGCGGGTATGCGCGTGTGTAAGTGTACAGGCCTGGGCCTGGGAGAGAGGGGATGAAGGGGCTCGGAGAGCACCAGAGAACATGCACACAAGCATGAGTGCACAGGCAACAATGCCATAGAGAGCCCAGAGAAAGAGCATGACGATTTCTGAGGAGATGGGGGCTCACTGTCTCCCAGGGTCCTCTGGCCCTGCCCTGCCCTGCCCTGCCCTGCCCTGCCCTGCCCTGACTGGTGTGTCTGTGTAACTGCTAAAACCAATAACCTACACAGATTGGAGAGCCTGATCCTTACAGGAGGCAATGAGGATGGCATGGGTCCCCACCAACCTTGCAAATCCCTTCTCAGTTGCCTTTGTTCATTTCTCCAACTCCAGCTCTTACTTTTACTTTCCATCCTTTTCAGGCTTTTCCTCTAAGTATCTCTTTGTATGTTCTCTTCTCTCTTCTCAGATACATTTCCCTTAACCAGCAGGTCTCCATCCAAGCCTCACTTCTTCCTGAAGGCCATTTCTTACCATCAGGTAGACAGCACACCCTGTGTTCTTCCACTTCAGAAATGATCTGCTTCTTCCATTAAACAATAAGGCTCACAGCTTCACTGTCACGCTGCTCCTCCATTATTGATTAGGTGTAGCTCAATAAGTATTAAGTGAATAAGTAGATTGATGAAGGCATCAGCTACTCCAAACACCTTCACCTGGTTAAAAAATCATGGATGAGTTAAATAAGACCTGCTGAGCTGGATGGGTTTTCCCAATACCCTTGTGGCATCTTGGCATCAGAACGAGTGTCCACAATAACACCAATTCAAAAAGACACCTGCACCTGGATGTTTATTGCAGCACTTTTACAATAGCCAAGATATGGAAACAACCCAAATGGCCCAAAACTGACTAACAGCTAAAAAAGATGTGGTGTGTGTACGCAATGGAATATGCATCAATAAAAGAAGACAAACTTATGTCATTGGCAACAACATAGATGGAGCTAGAAGGAATTGTGTTAGAGGAAATAAGCCAGAAGGAAAAAGAGAAATACAGGATGTTCTCACTTATATGAGGGATAGAGGGAAAACAAACAAATGGACAAGAAAACCTTAAAACTGCCAACAGAACTGAAGCATAGAGCAAGAGAGGAGGAAGATAGTAAAACGGGGGGAGGGATGGGCACAAGAGATTAAGGTGGTTCATGAGAGATGAGGTGGCAGGAGACCCTTGTGGTAGACAATGATGTAATATACATATGTGTGTGTGCAATCAATTAAAAAAAAAAAAAAAGAACAAGTCTCCATGTCTCCTGATATTCCATTACTCCCAAGGACTGCAGTCTACCATGGCCACAAGGTGCACCAATTAAACTGGCAGGGCACAAGACCTTGCAATAACTGAGGAATCCTCAGCTCCTTTGAAGAAAACAGCTGCTGTTTGGGTGCTGGCCACTGTTGCCATAGAACAGAGTTCTGTTTATTCAAACTTATTTTTTTTTCCAAAAAAAAATAATGGTAAATCTAGAGCTCTATGTGAACTAGTCTTTTGAACACCTGCCCAGAGATGTTTTTCAGGGAACATAGGGTGCCATCCAGATAAAGTGCAGCTGGAGGAGGCTTCGCCTCTGAGCCTCCCGGGGGCACCTCCACATTCTGCTGGGTTTCTCCTGTCTACACAATCAGCTCCACATTTGCAGAGACCTGTCCGTGTCCCAACAAGCAGCATTCAGGAAATTCCACAGTCACCTGTGTTCGGAAAGTGTTTTGAGAGTCAAAAATTCAATAAAAGATAATCATCTCTTCCCGGTAAGAAACACTCAGCTGCCCTTTCTCCAATTGCTTTAGGATTGATCGGTTGCCACTGTAGTCAATTCAGCAACCAGACAGGCTGGGGAAGCTCTTAGCAGCTCACATGACTGAAACCCAAAACTGCAAAGGTGAAGACCCATCCTCCCCTTCCCCCCTCAAGTTCCATTTACATAAAGGCACAAGACAGGTTTTTGTTTTATTTTGTTTTGTTTTTTGACAGAAGTGGCTGGTCAGAAAACAATCAGGTATTTTCACATTTTATTAGCTACTGTATAGACCCTAGCGCTGCCCGGGTCTCTCGTTCCCCTCCCCCACCCCACGGGGCCAGGCCTCCCCAGGAACCTCTGCCTTACTACCTGGACCTGCTGGAACTTCTGCTGCAGCTAAGGTCTCCCTCTGTTGCTCTGACTGTCGCTGCTCGAGGTCTCTAGGTCTCGGAGCTGGGATTTGGATCTCTTAATTGCAGCTGTGATGTATGTAGTCCAGCTTCTTCCCCACTGTGGTCCGAGCCTCCCCCAACTCCTGTTTGAACTGCACAAGACCCAGGAGTTTAAAGACCACGTTGGACCCACCCAGGAGGGCGAGTTCCTCCTTCACGGATATTGTTTTCTGTTAGTTGAGCCTCCAGTTTCTGCCGCCCTGACATACATGGATTTACTCAAACCCTTTTGTAGCTGTTGATATTTCTCCACTTCTCCCTGTAACTTCTTCTGGATCAGCTCAGTCATGGCGAGAATGAAAGTCGGGGAGGGTGGGGAGCCTGGATTTCACTGTGAAAGGACTTGAGGTCTCCTCCCTGGCCTTGTGTTCGCCTTAGTATTGAAAACCAGAAGTAAACAAAGAATCTATCTGTTTTAATTTATTTATATATCTATATATTTCACATCTTTGTATTCCCCGGGGTTCACCGACCACCTTCCCTTCCTGACCGCTCCCCCTTATTCCCCTTCCCCAGTTGTGTTCTTCAGTTCGGTTGTTAGCTTGTTTGGACTTTTCCTCCTGGCCTTTTGCTTGTTTTTCCTATGCCCCATATATTAATGAAACCATTTGATTTCTGCCTTGTTTCTGCTAATATTTTTTCTAGGCCCATCCATGTTACCATAAATTTGTCAAATTTGTCATTTTTAATTGATGAGTAATACTCCATTGTATATATAGATCATATCGTTTTTCACCCATTCATCTTTCTGGGGACATTTGGGTTGTTTCCATGCCCTTGCAATTACAAATAGTGCTGCACTAAACATCTGAGTACAGGTGTCCCTTTGTATAAGTATTGAGGTCTCTCCTTTGGGTAGATTCCCAGAGGAGCAATAGCTGGGTCAAATGGTAGTTCCATTTTCAATTATTGGAGGGTCCTCCACACAGCTTTCCATAGTGGCTGGACCAGTTTCCATTCCCACCAGCTGTGTAAGAGTGTTCCTTTCTCTCTGCATCCACAACAGCATTTGTTGTTGCCTGCTGTTTGTTTTTGGTTTTGGTTTTTATTTGGGACATTCTTACTGGTGTGAGGTGGTATCTCATTGTGGTTTTGAATTTCATTTCCCTGGTTGCTAGTGATGTTGAGCATTTTTTCATGTGCCTGTTGGCCATTTGCATTTCCTCTTTGGAGAAGTGCCTTTTTAGTTCTTCTCCCTATTTTTTAACTGGGCTTTTTGCTTTGTTTTTGTTAAGTTGTGTGAGTTCTTTATGTATCTTTGTGGTCAGACCTTTATCGCTTGTATGGAGGGCAAAAAATTTTTCCCACTGGGTTGGGTTTCTTTTTGTTTACGAGACAGGCTTTATATATGGGAGGAAATGTGGTCAAACTTCTGCTGTCCTCTCGACCTCTCCCCCTCCCCATGGCAAGGAAAGATGCCCAGGAAGTGAGATGGCTAGCCTCGCTGTGGGACAGGCTGAGTCTCACCCTCTGACCCTGGCTTTGCTGCGCTGTGAGCTTAGATGTCTGGTCCCTGCTGAGTGTGTCCTGGGAAGTGGAGAAAGTGGGAAGAGGCGCTACCCCCACAGTCCTGAGAAGAGCTGACAATGCACACAGCTCGCTGGACCTCATGGTCCCTGTGGAGCTTGTCTCCGTGAAAATGTCTGGTCCCCAAATCACTGCTTCATCCCTGAGTATCGCACAAAAGGAAAAGCCAAGGGGAAGAAGAGAACTGGCTCACACTGAGAGAACACCCCACCTGCTCCTACTCACTCAAAACTCGGGGAGCAGTCACGGCTGCCCCCCACAGCTTCCTCACCAAGTTCTCTGTCAGTTCCCAGCAGCGCTCACTGGTGTCTCTGGAGCATTTGTGGGTACACTCCTGGCGCTCAGCTGTAGTTGCTCATTTCACAGCCCCATTCCAGCAACAGGGTCAAAAATCACACTGGGTTGGTGGTAGCTGGATTTACTTCCTGTGTGAGAAAAAAATGAAACAAGACAAGTGAAAGGACAAATATAGTAAGTTAGAATCAATACAAGTAAATGCTAAAAAAAATAAAATGGGCTTTATTCTTTTTTTGTGCCTGCAATTTTATTTATTTATTTTTTTATCATTTGCATACATAGCTCATGTTTGTAGGCATAGTCCTTCCCCCCTCCCTTCTCCTGCCCCACCACCACCACCATCACCACTCCAGTTCTTTTTTTTTTTTTTTTTTTTTGAAACTAGGTCTCGCTATTTTTGCCTGTGGGACCACAGGCTCACGTTGCCCAGGGTACCACGGACTCAAGCAATCCCCAGCCTCAGCTTCCCAGGTAGCTGGGGTTACAGGCGCATGCCACCATGCCCAGCTATTTTGGGGGGACTAGGTCTCACTTCATGCCCCTGGCAGGACTCAAATCACGATCCCTGGCCCCGGCCGTGGCTTTCCTAGGCTGCCACCTACAGGCATGCGCCACCATGCCCGGCCTCCAGTTCCTTTCTCATTGGCAGTTGTTGGTCAATAATTGGCCCATTGGTTTCTTTGTTTTGTTCTCTGAAGCTCTGTCCTCCTGGGTGAAGGCCCACCTTCCTGGGGGACTGCAGACCAGATTGAGCACGTCTCCATGAGTAACATTGGAGCTGGTGGCCCTTCTGATTTATTCTTTATTAAATAAGCTGATGTGCTATTGGGGCAGGGAGATGGGTCTAGAGGCAGATGCCTGCAAAGTGCTGGAATGTGGGGGATTCACAGGAAAGGAAACTGGCAATTATAAAACCCCAACTGTATGCCTAACACACCTTATCCCATGTGAACCATCAACCTTGTCTTCTATGCATCCTATTTTGCTGAGGCATCATTATACCAAATGAGCAAAGCAGAGTTTTTGATAATACCAGCATGAACCAGGCCCAGCACTATGCCGCCATCTTATCTGAAACTGTGGGAACAGGCAGTAAAGCGAAGAGTAAGGAAGTTCCACAATTAAGTTGCCCGACTAGAAAGTGGCAGGACTAAAACTCAAATGCAGGAAGGATTGTCAAGGTATTTCTCTTCTAAACTGAATACCCTGCCTTAGACAGCACAAGACCCAGATCCACTCAGGGAGCATGTCAGGGCACAGGTGGTAGGTAAACCCGTGGGCATCTTGGCTGGGACTGTCCCCACAGAACAGCACTGCTGAGGGGACTCCAGCACAGAAATGAATTCGCAGTTCTGGAAGCTGGAAACTAGAGGTTCAATACCAAGGAACCAACAGATTTCTCCCATGGCCAGCCACCCTTTCACTGTCCACAGACAGACACATTCCTATGTCTGTGTGTGTGTGTGCATACATGTGTGTGTGTCTGTCTGCCCCCCCCCACAAGGTCACCTGGCACATTGAATCAGGTCTCCTTCCTTATCACCTCCTTTAACCTGAGTCACTCTTAGAGCCTCTCTCTCTAAATGCTGTTGCACTAGGGGTTTAGAACTTCCACATGTGAGTTGGAGAAACAGTTCTTAAGAACAGGTAAGAGAACCCCAGTGCCTTTGGGAAAAGGGAAGAGATGATCAGAGAAAACACTGCAAGTCCCAGCCCTAGTGTAACTGGAAGGAAAATTCTGGCTGGAGGGAAAGTGAAGCAGGAGAGGTTGGGATAGGTATGAGGAGCGTGAGATGGACACCACAAGTCTGTTTCAGGGTCCCTTGAATGTGCCCAGCCAGAAAACCTATGCCCCCATCACCTTACCTAGAGATACTACAGTGGGCAGTGGGGTGCAGTCACCACAGCTGTGCAACAGTGACCTTGGAAGGTTGTTTCCCTGCTGTTGGGGCAGTTGGGCTTCCTTGCAACCCAGTACCCTAGTATTTCTGCCACCCCACGGCCTTTATTCACTGCTTTTTCTTTATCATTAACAGTGAGGGGCATTTTTATCACCCAAAATAGGTATCCTTGTTCCCCTATCAACGAACCCTAGTTCATCCTACATGTCAGCACTATCCTCCATCAGTGTGTATATGTGCGGGGGTCTGTCTGTCTACCTGGAAGAGGTGAGCAGGAAGAATGAGATAGGGATTGGAAGTGCTGAAAGGGGGAAGAGGAGAGAATGGACATCTTGATGGGTGGGAAGATGAGGAAGGGAAGACCAGT
Source organism: Uropsilus gracilis (assembly GCA_004024945.1). Classification (NCBI taxonomy): domain Eukaryota; kingdom Metazoa; phylum Chordata; class Mammalia; order Eulipotyphla; family Talpidae; genus Uropsilus; species Uropsilus gracilis. The sequence goes on from PVHY01010047.1 coordinate 20,379, forward strand.
GTTTGAAAATGTGGAGGTACGAGCCAGGAGATATCCATTACCCTTACTGTCTCAGGTGGCTGCTAATAGAGTGGGGAAAAGAAGCTTCAAGTGTATGGAGGGCTGGTAGGAAGGAGGGCTAACTTTGTGTAGGCCTTCTCCTATCACACCACCGCCATGGTTAACTTCATCCATATGGCCAACTGAATAAAGTCAAGGACAAGGACAATCCCCCATCCCAGATGCATGCTCTTTCTTAAGGGAAGTAATAACTGTCCTAGTAGGGACTCTACCTAGAACAGTCTCTAGGAGGCGATGGCCATCTTCCAGATGAAACCCTGGACTCTGAACAAGCCAACCAGCATGTCCCTACTGGCCTTGCCTCCCACTCAGAAAATCTGTACACACCTTCCATCACGAGCTCAGCAACCAGAAATGAGCTTGTTGACACTTGCATGCTGGAACTGGGCCAGGCATGGATTTAATTCTTTAACATTTACAGCCAAAGCTGAAAGCACTAAAAATTCACTATTGACAGTGTAGAAAAGCTGGTGTGAGTGCATGAGTCTAGAGAAGATTAATGATTTGGGACAGATCACAGCTCTTTTAACGGGTCCCAGTTTCTAAAAGGAGAGTTAAGTGCTACTCTGTGCTGAGTCAGACACTGCCAATAGTCATATGTTGAAGTCCTAACTCCTGGCCCCTCAGACAAGAACTGTGTTTGGAGATGGAGTGTTTCCCAAGGTCACCAAGATTAAACAGAGTCCTGTGGCTGAGCTCTGATACAACTGGTGTCCTTACAAGAAGAGATGAGGAAACAGCAGCAACACAGACAGAGAGACACCGTGTCAGGACACACCCCCTCTGCAAGCCAAGGAGGGGACCTCAGAAGAAACTCCTGACATCTTCAACATGGATTAGAATGAGGAGGAAAATAACTTTGTGCTGCTTGAGTCACCCTGTCATTGATATTTGGCTGCAGTAATCCCAGCAAGCAAAAGCAGGTATCCTGAAAAACTCCACAGCATAAGCACTGGGTCACCAATTTAATTTTCATTCTCTCCTGTCTTCCTGCTAACAAAACCCACTGAACCAAAAAACCTACCCTTGTCCCAGGTGACAGAGAGAAAGGAAGTCTGGCCCCAGGATCAGAGGTACAGCATAAAGAAGCAATTGTGTCTGATTTGTGCCTGTAGCCAGTTAGAGATGGACAGGGGACCAGAGACTGCCCAGAAGTGGAGAGGGGGGTTTCTGGGGGCTTCAGTCCTCACAGAGACACAGTAGGTCTGGTCTTTCACTCTTCTAAAAGTGTGTGTGTCTAGATGGAAAAGATAAAATACATGCAGCCAATTTGGATCTTGAAGGGAGACAGTGTGAATGCAGAGACAATGCCCTAAGGATAGGAAAGAAGAGAAATGGAGAGTAAAACTTTTGAAACTGTCTCAAGCAACCCTGCAGTACAGCCTAACTCTTCAGTGCACCCCAACTCTTCAGTGCACCCCAACTCTGTAGCACACCCCAATTCAAGATGCAGCTCTGTTTATAGTAGCTAAGATAGGAAAATAACCCAAATGTGCCAAAATAGATGAATGGATAAAGATGCGGTCTCTTTCCACTCCAGGGAATCCATCTGAAGCACACAACAAGGTTCATTTGAAAGGAAACCTCCTATGTTTATTGCAGCACTATTTATAATAGCCAAGAAATAGAAGCAACTCAAATGCCCCAAAATAGATGAATGGATCAAAAAGCAGTGGTATATTTATACAATGGAATACTACTGAACAATCACAAAAGACAAATTCATGTCTTTTTCAGCAACATGGATGGAACCGGAAAGAATTACTATAGGCAAAGTTAGTCAGAAGGAGAAAGATAAATACTAGATCATCTCATTTATGTGTGGAATACAGAGACCCAAATGATAGATCAAGAAGTCAAAACTAGCAAGCTGATCATGTAACTGTAGCCTATAGCAAAATGGGGGGAAGGGACAGGGACAAAACAAGGGAAGAATGAGCACAAGGGAAAATGTGATGGTTCATGATGATATGTTCGTGGGAGAACTACAGGGACTACAACAATATAAGAAAAAAATATTTTTAAATGATTTTTTAAAAGATCGTGTGGTGTAGATACACGATGGAACACTACTCAGTGAGCAAAAAGGAAGCTCATGCCATTTGCAACAACATGGATGGAGCTGGATTATGCCAAGAGAAATAAGTCAGAAGTAAAAAAATAAATGTCAGGTGGTTTCATTTATATGTGGAAGATAGAGACAATCGGGGAAAAGACAAAACTGGCAAGTTGCCATAGATCTGCGGCATCAAGTAGGGAAGAGGAAAGAGGGGGGGTCAAATTGTAGATGGGAAGAGCCTAAGAGACTACAGTGATGGATCATGGGTGCCATTCGTGGTGAAAGAACTACAGGAACCACATCTGAGGGTAGACATCAAATACAGTCCAGAAATGAACAATGTAAGAAAATAAATTAATTTAATTTTTTAAATGTTCCTTTTTATTAAAGTCAATCCATTTTCTGTTGTTGTGGTTGAAGGCCTTTAACCAGATGGACCCTAGGCTGCTCACCAGCCCTGTCACCTTCTAGGAGTCATGCCCCCGACTACCAGGACCTGAGGACAACACAACCTCACATCCTGTGAGGTCAGCACATCCTGTGAGGTAGGCACTTAAGACAAGAACAGAAAGGAACTAGGGCAAGAGACATGACCAAAGTCACTTTGAGATGAGGTCACTGGGTGAAACCTAAGATCTGAGACCCTGCTCTTCCCCTGCTCCCCCAGGAACTTTCCAGTAACCGATCAGTACCTCAAAGCCACAGAGGAAATTCTTTGACCATTTGGAGGCATCTATCTTTTCACAATTTCTTATGCTCCTTTCCTGCTGGAAAATTATCAGGGAAGAGCTAATAAGCAGAAAATCTATTGTTACGCTTTGGATCATAAATCCTCAGCAGAATATCTACCATCTTTTCTTAAGCAACTGCACCATTTTCCAAGTCAAATGGTCATATTTTTTTCAGCAGTCCAGAAGCCAATGGTTCGCCTTCTTTTGTTTTTCTTCTTCAGCTGATTTTTGGGGACAGTCAAGGACTTTTCCCTGTTTACAGAAAAATTAGAAGCATCTATTGTGTGCACCTTACTGTCAGGAAAAGAAAATAGAAGGTAAAGAAGGAATTAGCCATTATGGAACAAAAGTAACTGGCCTTAAATATAATAAAAGATGTTTAAACTCAACCTCAAAAATGATGTTTTAGAGAAGAGCATGAGATATTACAAATATTTGCAGGGAAATCCATGATGGAGTCTTGCACAAACAGTTTCTCTTCTGCTCATATATGTCCTATCATGATCCAAGATGGCGCTTCCATCTCCCTTCTGCATTAGCCTGAGAAGGTCAAAAGCCAGGAGCTAAACAACTCTATCACCGGGCTCCAAATTTGCTGACTCAACCAGTCCAGACTCTGGATTGGTTTTCCTGGATCAGGTGCACTCCTGACCCAATCTGTTGTGACTAAAAAAGCAAGAATTGTAATATAAAAACACCAGGGCCAGTGTCCGTTTCTGCCTGTGTGGTCCAGGGAGGACAAGGCAGAAGGACTGTCCTTCTTGGGGAGCTGGGTGTGTCCACCAGAAAGCATGACCTGTAAAGCTTTCTTCCACCATGAGATTCTCAGGCGTTTCAATGTCATGATTCCACCCCACCCTTCCTTTCTTTTCTCCAACAGAAATGCAAACGGGCAGCTGAAGGGGTTGACAGGAGGCACTGGTCCAGCTTCTGTCTCAGAAACAGGGGCGGGGTTTCCGCCAAGGAGTGCTATAGGATGGGAGGGGCAGGTTAGCTGCAGCCTGGGTGAGGAAACACAGTCTCTGAGGTTTCCTGGATACCTGCCCTCGGCTAATCAGTACTTTCACCCTCTGGTCTCAGCTCAACCCCTGGATGAACCCGCTACCTCACCCAGGAGCCCTGGTCGCTCAGGTTCCTCGAATCCCCCCAGCAAGTGCACGTAGGGACCAAGGTGATTCTACATAGACTGCTGAGCCCACCACCCACACTGACCCCAGAGAGCTTACGTAGGGAAACGGTCGCTCACACTCTGCGTAAAACCTTTCTCTCAACCTCTACCAAGAGGACAAGGGTCCTTGGGCCAGCTTGCAAGGCCCTGTCCAGCACAGCCCTGTGTCCTCTGCGGCCTCTCCCACTGAGGCCACTGCGCAGCCATGGCCCCTGCCTAGCCATGGCCACTGCCTGACCCTGCGGCACTCCCTGAGGATCCCTTCACCATGGACTGCTCTGGTCCCTGTTAGGGGGTGTGCTCCATCCTCCAGCCGCACCTCCTCTCCCCACCACCCACAGCTGAACTCCTACCTACAGCACTAACACACCCAAAGAAGTCATTTAGTCCATGTCTCCTACTGGGAGATGACTCCTTAGCCACGGGACCTTGCCTAGGGGAAGGCCAACACATCAAAGAAGGTTCATTTTTCAGTTGTGACATCTTTTAATTGAGGTTGTGTTGGTTTACAACACTGTGTGGGGTGGGGTGGGGCACCATGGCATGCACCTTTAATTCAAACCTAGGAAGGGAGGCCGAGACCAGGAATTGCTTGAGTCTGCAGGTTCAAGACCCACCTGGGGCAATATAGCAAGACCTAGTCTCACAAAATAGTTGGGCGAGGTGGTGCATGCCTGTAATCCCAGCTACCTGGGAGGCTGAGGCTGGGGATCGCTTGAGTCCGTGGTACCCCAGACAACATGAGCCTGCAGTTTGCCAGCAAAATAGCAATACCTAGTCTCAAAAAAATAACAGAAAAAAAAAAAACACTGTATGGGGTTCAGGGGTACAGGGCCTCATTTCTTCAGATATGGACTGACACACTAAACCCACCACCAAAGCACCCATAGTCTTCACCATTTGTTCTCCTAGACCCCTCCCCCAGGTAGCTGCCCACTCCCACCGGACTCCCCTCTGGAAGCAACAGTTCCACAGTTAGATTTCTAGGATTTGTTTGATTTATTTTTGTCTCTTCGTTTTCCTTCTCTATTTTCCACATATGAGCGAAACCACCAGGTATTTGTTTTTCTCCTTTGACTTATTTTTCTTCATATTATCCCCCTGATACGGGGTGAGGGGTGACCTGGCTGGATGGGCAGCAGGGCCTCTGGCAGTGACGTAGTTGAAAATTGTATTTGGGCGCTGTACTGTCCTGGTGGGCAGGGTCTAAGAGGAAGACCTGAGAAGAAAGAAGAAACGTGAACCAGCGCATTAGGAAGACAAGCTAAAGAGAGAAGTGCAAGAGACGCAGGTAAAGAGGAGCCCAAGCAGCCAGGCTGCGTGGAAGCCCCCTGGAAGAGTGAGCTGGTGGTGGCAAGGAGCTGATGTGGAGTTATATGCCAGAATGGCAAGCCAGGGGTGATCAGGGGCTGCTGAGGGCAGACCTGGTGAATGTAGCCAGACACTGCCAAAGGCAGACCTGGTAAAGGAAGAGGATGGCACCACAGCAAGGTGGCGTGGAAAGCTGGTACCTGGAGATGGCCAGGGATTTGGAAAGCTTATTTTTCATCTGCATAGAGAAGAAGTGAAGAGAAGATACTGAGTAGAGAAGAAGTGAAGAGAAGATGATGCTGAAGAAAGACTGGACTTTGCAGAGTGCCTGCCTCAGGTTTGGAGGGGCACAGGGACACCATAGTAGACATGTGTCTTTGGGATCTTTGGGACTAAAAATGATGACTGGGGTAAGATAACTGGCCACGTGTGGCTTTAAGGACTTTTTGTTTGACTTTCTGTTTTCCTGATTCATTTTCCTTGTTACTAAAACCCGGTTATTAATTGCATTTTACTGTCAACTTCTAGATACGAGTGGTAAAAATCTGAAAAGAATCTGGGCAGCATTTTAAAAGTGCCACTTTTTTTTTCCTATGGCTTGTTGGTTGGCGGCTTCTGCTCCATTTTGACCCGATCTCACCCCCACTTCCACATGTTATCACAAATACTAAAACCTCGTCTTTGTTTACAGCTGAATAGTATTCCACTGTGTGTGCCCATCGTCCTAGCTTCTCAGCTGTCGCCACTTGTTTCCCAGAGTGGCTGCAGCAAACAGCACTGCCGTGACGCCAGCATCCCTTTGGAAAGGGTGTTTGAAGGGAGAATATTTTAAAGAGATGCCAGGGAACGAGACAGGAGAGGAAGAGACCTGGTTGTCCATTCAATGTCCCTGAAGGACCTCACCTCGGGAACCTGGCAGAGAGCCACATGGCCGCCGGGAGTCAGATTCCCCACTCAAAGTTCCTACCGCGGGCACAAACCCAGCCTTATTCCCCAGGGTCCAGCGGTCTGATGCCAGCCCAGCTTCCTTCCCTGTCTCTGTCCTACATCTGGGCGACAGTGAATAATCCTGCCTTTCTTTCTTACGCGTGTTGCCTTCAAGGTATTTATAGGCTGCTCCTGGCGGGCTCAGGCATCTTTTCTCTCCTGTTTAAATTTAGCTCCCTTTGTCTTCTTCCCTTCACTTCTCGGCTGATCCCGCCCGGGTTTCCTCTACTGCTTTTGTTCTCCCCGTGTTTGTTCCACATCTTCTTTCATCTGCTGAGCAGAAACAATCTCACCAAAGAGCTTCTCTCAAGCCTTTATGTAACTTTCTCCTCTGCTCAGCCTCCCAGCTGTCCTCTCTGCCCACTTTCCACTTTCCCTTGCAGCTTACACCTCTCTCCTTTCAACCCAGCCCATTTACAGAGAGGAAAACCGGGGCACGAAGAGTCAGAAGCGGAGACTTCCACCATCTTGTCTTTCCCAAGCTCCTGGCTCAGGTGCCTCCATCTTGAATCTCCACTCAGGATCATTTTGCCCTGGGCCACAACAGGCTGGATCAAAATGGTGTTGCCTCTGATCTTCAAGAATATGAATCTGGTCTTAGAGTTGGAAAGAGCTATCAAAATCCAGAGGGGAAAAGTGCACTATTTTGCCTCAGAGTCACTGAATGCATTGAAATTAAGTGTTCCCCAATGAATACACAGGTCTCCTGATAGGAAAGTGAATGCAGGTGAAAAAATGAAGTAAAGCTAGACAGCAATCGTGACCTGGGTGCTTTTGCTCTATCTAAGGAAAGTAGTGAACTACACACCCAGGTCTGCTGATTTCTTCGGAGAAACTAAAAATCTAGACGTTCAGATAATATCGTTGAAGTCAGTACTTGAAAGCGCTGCTTGAGTAGCGACACATAGTAGCATGTCACATAGTGCGACCTCTGCCTCCACACTGGTGTCTTCACAGGCCAGCCTCTAACCTGACTCTGGCCGCCTCCCAGCCCTGGCTTCAGACCCAGTGGCCCGGGCAGTTCCCCTCGGCTGCCATAGCTCTCGACGCCCACAGCCCCATCTCTACCAGTGCAGATTCGAAACTCGTAACTGCAGAGTCTGCCTCTGATTTGAGCTCTGTCTTCTCTCTCTTCTCAGCACTTGGCAAGAGTGATGCTCACTTTCAAAATCATCTTCCCAAAGGATCTTCTATGATGTAACAATCAGGAGGCACTAGATGAGGTTGTAAATGTTGTTAAACTCCTGATGGCTTAAAAACACAAAGGTTCATGTTCACCTGTGTGCCAAGCTCTTCGTGGGGCAGCTGGATTCTCACTCCAAGTCACTCTAGGACTCAGGCTTGGGGGTGAGAAACACTGCCTTTGTGGCACAGAAAGAAGGGATGAACTATATATACACTGCTCTTGAATCTCTTCCCCAGAAGTAACACTCATGTTCCTTCCTCTCACATTTCACTTCCCAAAGCAGATGACATGGGCAGGTTTGAATTCAAAGAAAGCGAAGGAAAGCCAGAAGGTGAGAAGATGGAAGGGCTTGATGAACAGCACAAAGTGACTTCCACAGATGGCACTTCCACTTTTCAGGGCGGTTTGGAGGTTCTATTCGTGGTTGCTCAAATCACCCATCGAGTCATTTGACAGCGATGACTGAGCAGAGTTCTTAGGAGCATGATCTGTAGGGAGGAAGAACTTGCCTCTGCCTTGGAACAGCTGTTAGTTGGCTGGGGGTATACAGAGAGCTGTGCCAGTCACTTAGATAAAGGTTCAAGGTGGAAAATGTCATGGACAAGCACAGCACGCTGAGAATGGAGAAAGTAATAATCACGGAGAAGGTGATATCTGAGCTGATCTTCAAACAGGACGAAGGCTGACCCTAGCAGGAAGGACTGCCCAGCCCAACTGAATCCTCCATTCTACTATTTGTAACCATAGGGCAAATCAAAATACTGAACAACTTCTTGGGTAACTAGTCCTCCATCTGTGGATACAAGACTCTCTGTTGTGTTCAAAGCAACCCCAACCGCTGATCTGTGGTTCCAAGACTGGAAGCAGGAGCTCAGATACAAACTCAGCTCCTTCACTTACTTGCTGACTGACCTTGAGTAAGTCACTGGTCTGCCTGAATCAGTCTTCTCATCTGTAAAATGGGCATGTTCGTAGTACGTAACTCAAAATTTGCACAAGAAAACTGAATCTGTTCAGTTTTCTTATTATTACATGCAGTGATGTAATAAGTTAAAGGAGACTGAGCACATATAAGAGAACATGTCAGGGGTGAGTTCACCCTTAACCTGCCCTGACATTGCCTGGTTTGTTTCTTCTTCCTTCCACCCAATTGGTTGCAAGATGGTTGCTCCTAAAGTGTGTGTTCTTAGGCATGAAAACTGCTCTCAACCAGGCAGGTCCCCTGAGCTGACCCGGCACTAGATTGCACCCCATCTCTGCCTCGCCACCAATGAACTGCTATGCTGTGAATTTCTAGATAAAGTGACAGGATGCATAACAGAGCATGAATCCCACAGGAAGGACTCAGAGCCACCGCAAGGTGGGGAGGGGGGATTTTTATTCTATAGTCACTACCTATGGGAGAACCTTGGAGATGAGCATAGCACAAAGCAAAAACCTTCTTTCATAGTATTTAATCTAGTATTTTCTGGGTGAAATTCTGACCATGATAACTTTATTTTTCATGTTAGAGACTTTGGGGAATACTGGGCAAAGACAAGAACTATCCTCTTCTACTTATCCACAGAAATGTGGGTAATCTTGGCATATAACAGGCATGAGCAAAGACTGAATAAAATGAACTGAAGTTATGGAATCTTGGGGGAAACATTTCCTTCCTGATCTTCAGTTTTCCCATTCTTATAATGAGAGAATTGGGCTAGAATGTTGCTAAGGTCTTTTTCGTCCTCAATTACTAACCAATCTTTCATTAGATGTTTTCTCCTTGCCTGGTTATTATTGAGCCTCATTACCTTATTCAAGATGAGAGCAAAACCCAACTGTTGACTCCCATGAGCAGGAAGCTCACAGAGGAAATGATCAGAGCTGATGTGGATGCACCAGCTTTTCAAGGATCACTGCAACTGATTGTAACAACCCCAAGAGATAAGCACTATTGCTAAAAATCACCCCATTTTACTGAAAAGACATAGGAGCACTGCTTAAGTAACTCTATCAAGGAGGCAGAGTTGGGATTTGTCTCCAGATCATTCAATGCCAAACCCAAGATTCTTAACCATCAGGCTACACAGCCTTCATGGGGTGCAGGAGATACCAGAGGTCAGTACTTTCTCTTTCCTGAGAAGAGACTAAAAAGCCCCAGTGGCTTGCTTAATTTCTTCAAGTGAATGCAACATGGTGGATATGGGGAAACTGTCCATTCGTCCCTAGAGTCTGAATTTCTGTGGCCTCAGCTTTCATGAAAGAATGCAGGGAACAGCAATGTGCCAGGACTTACTTTTGTCAATGACCACTGTACTCAGAATTACCTACCCGTGTATCTGAGCAAGCACTTTCTTATCTATAATGGAGTATGATTTTTTTGCACTAGAGTCGAGAGAGAGAAGCTCACCACTCTTCAACCATCATCTTGGCCAAGGGCCTGGGGCAGTTCATGCATTCATCCCAAACCCTCCCTCGGTGCCTGCAGTGTACAAGTCACTGCTACCGGGCACCAGGGAGACTGATGTGGCCTAGGAGCTAATCCCCTAGCTCCAGGGATGGTGTAGCTGACCGTGACCTTGGGAAGACATGCTGGGATCTAGCTGACCTGTCTGGAGGAGAATGAAGGACCACATGAACCAGGATAAACTTGTGCAGAGCACCCCAGGCCCAGAGGAGATGCCAGATGCTCTCTGTTCTTGCACTGGTGCTTAGGGGGCAGCGTGAGAGCTGAGGCAGAAGGGAGGCCACATCCTCGAGTCCAGCTGCAGCCTTGAGCTTCACCTTTCAGTCAGGGAGGGGCCCTGACAGCTAGGAGGCCTCCCCTGCTGCCGACTGGTCTGGAACCTGTTCTTCTACCAAGTCCTCCCAAGGAACCGCAGACAAACTGAGAAAGCTTCACTGTCACTGGAAAGAAATGTGAAGATCAAAGAAGAGAGGGAGTAAAAAAGGAATCTTAACTTGAGGCTCTAGCCAGCCGGCAGTGAGCTCAGGACCCCCGCCCAGCTAGGGGGAGGTGTCCACTCTGGCTGGAAATCCAGGCGGCTGGTAGTGGGGGCCTGGCCCTCAAGTCGGACCCCATGCCCTCCCCTCAGTTGGACTCTGCCTGGAGAAGAATGTGAGAGCCCATCCTGGCATCGCTGGTAATGACGTCAGTCTCCCCACTTGGACACTGAGTGGATGGGGGGTGGGAGCACAGTGGGACCAAGCCCTAGGTGCCCATGCCTGCAGCCTGTGGGTGGTGGTGATGCTGGATGCAATATACAAAGTGGTCACTAGGAGGTAGTGTGGGCTCACGGTCAGCCTCAGACCAGACACCTCAGAACAGGGACCCAGGACACAGAGTGGGGAATGCACCCAGATAACAAGCATGGGAAACAGTGGAGGGGAATGTCTATAGCAAATGCACTGAAATTCGCTCTTAACAGAAGACATTTCCCTCAAAGACGTGCCTATCGTCTGTGAATCCCATCCTTTGACTCACCACAGTCTGCCGTTGACAAGCAGAGATCTTAGGAAGGTTCTTCCTCTTGCTCATTTCTTAGGACTAGTGCTTAAACATTTACCACCTGGTTGCCAAGCTGACTCCTGGTTTTCTTACCCATGCTTTCCCTCATGCATAGGATGCTCAGACCAACTTCTGCTCCCCATCCTGCTGTTGGTCTGAGCTGGTGGTCACAATGTTCTGTCTCCCTGAGGCACCTGCTCTATTTCTGATCTAATTCAAATGTCACCAACACCAGGAAGCCCTCCCTGTTTGTCTCCAGGAAGCCTTCCCTGATGGCCTCTCTAACCCCTAAGGACAATCACTGCTGTTCCATGTTCTTCTCCCTGACACCATCCAACATTGATGTGGGCAGAAATGCTATGTTGATGTGAGTGACATGTTTCCAGGAACTGGAAAAGAGAAGGAAATGGATTCTTCTTAACTAGAAACTGCAGAAAGTATAGCAGACCTGCCCACATAGGAATTCAAGCCAGACAGCCTGGCAGCTCACCTACTGTGGGGTAGAGCTGTGTTATTTGATGGTGACATAGAAAATCAATCCAGTACAACTTGTGATCAAATATTGGCTGACCAACGTGTTAGAACAGGGCAATTCCTAGGAAAGCACCTTTGAATAGGAACAAGATTTTTGTTTTAAAACAAAGGACAAGTAAATTTTAAAGTAACTGTCAACAGAACTGAAGCATAGAGCAAGAGGGATGGGTGGTAAAATCAGGGCGGGATGGGCACAAGAGATTAAGATGATGGCGCATGGGTGACAAGGTGGAGAATCCGAGGGTAGACAACGATGCAAACATAAATATATATATATACATATATATGCATGCAATCAATTAAATAAACAAGCAAACAAACTGAAACAAAAAAATATTTATCTGAAGGGGAAAAATGTGCAAAGATTTAGTCAGATTACTGTGGCCAATAATGAAAATAGGCTTAAAAAGTGGAAATTCATTAATGAAATAACATGCAGACTTTAATGCTGCTGAAATAGCTGACATGGAAAAAAGCTCATCACTTAACTTCAAAAAAACCTGAAGTGAAAACTACAAAGCAGTGTGTGTGCAAAATGAGTGAGTTTTTGTAAAGACATGTACACAGAGTGTACTGAGAAAGTCTAAAAAATACACATAACAATGTGAATATTTTCTGAAAAGAAAGCTGCCAAAAATATAGAACTGAAACATAGAGCGAGAGAGGGGGAGGAGGGGAAAAGTAGGGGAGGAGAGGGCATAAAAGACTGAGATCATTCATGGTTAAGGTAATGGGAGAATCTCAGAGTAGACAATGATGTAATACAAAGAGAGAGAGAGAGAGGTGCAATCAATTAAAAAATTAGAGTCTAAAAATACAAAAATGTGAATATTTTCTTTTTACTTTTCTGCATTTCTATAATACAAATATATTACCTTGATATTCTGCTTATTTTTTAAGAGTTAATAGACTCTGAACTCAGTAAAAAATCCTTACTGAAAAAAAGTCTTCGTTTTAACTGAACAGAATATCAGTATCCAAATATCACAAGAAAGAGAGACTCAGAGGTCTGCCCAGGTAACTTTTTAAACACAAAGACCTGCAGACCATCAGAAGAGGTCAGAATCCAGAGATACTATATTTCACCTAAATTACCCAGTTTTAAACAGCAAAAAGTAGTGAGGCATGACCCACACTCGGGAAAAATCAATCAATAAGAATAATCTCCCCAAGAGCTGAGATGTTGGATTTAACAAACAAAATCTTTCAAACAAATGTATCTTCCAAAAATTAAAGGAAAAAATGTTTACAGCATTAAGGAAAATAGAATGGCAGGGACTTGATAAACAAAGGAATTATTTTAACAATTTTAACAATTAAGGTAACCAGTATAGAATACCATATATATTCAGACATAAAGGATCCTACTTTTTCAGAAATATGTTGCCACACCACGCAAATAGAGGCTCTTCATAAATACGGAAGAGTTATTTCAAAGGACAAATAAAGTTCTAGAGAACTGAAGAGAGGTGAATAGACATTCTCCACTATGAAGAACAGAGAGGGAATGCTATGAAGATTAATGAGCAGTGTCTCTGCGACCTTTGTGACACCAAATTAGCTTCCTAGGGTGACTGTCACAGAGCATGGCAAATGGGGAACCTTAAAATCAGAGAAGCTAATTATTTCACAGTCCTGGAGGTTTGAATATAAAATCAAGGTCAAGGGGGCTTGCTCTCTCTACAGACTCGAGGGGAGAATCTTTGCAGCTTCTTCCTGGCTTGTGGGGCTCCCAGTCACAATGCTCTGCCTTTTGTGGCCCTATCACTCCAGTCAGATGCTGTCTTCTGTGTGTCTCCACCTTCTCTGTGCAGCCAATTTCCTCTCTTCCCAGAACAACAGTCATGGGGGGGGCACCCTAATCCAATGTGGCCTCCCAGTATGACATCTCCAAAGAGCCGATTTCCAGATTTTCAGGGGACACTAGCCACTTGATATGGGCGTCATCGGGCGTCCACATGGGCGCGATCCCAAAGACTGTGACAATGAGAGAGGAATGATGCCAAGTGGAACCAGGGGTTGCTTTAGCCATGCCCGGTTCAAAAAAAGGTCTCAGACTTTTAAACTATGTACTAAGTCTAGGCAAGAATATAAAGATGACTAAAGTCTGCATCTTCCAGATTCTTCACAAGAGGAGAAGGCTACATAAGAAGTTAAGATGCCGGGCATGGTGGCGCATGCCTGTAGGTGGCAGCCTAGGAAAGCCACGGCCGGGGCCAGGGATCACAGTTCGAGTCCAGCCAGGGGCACATAGCGAGACCTAGTTCCAAAAAAATACCTGAGCGTGGTGGCGCACACCTATAAGCCCAGCTACCTGGGAAGCTGAGGTACCCCGGATTGCTTGAGTCTTTGGTACCCCAGGCAACATGAACCTGCGGCTCCATGGGTAAAAATAGCAAGACCTAGTCTCAAAAAAGAAATTAAGAAAAGCTACAGTGACTCTTCTAATAGGTAATAATATTAAAGAATGGGGAGAAAGAGACGGTCCAATGGGGTGGCAAGGCAGAGAAATCGAAATCAAGATGGTGGTTCACGGGTGATATGGAGGTAGGAGAACCTTGGGGTATACAATGATGTAAGAAAAAAAAATATATATATGCACACATATATACATGCATACATATAATATGTATGTAATCAATAAAAATAAGAAAAAGAAAATCCAATATGTGAAAGTAACTTTATAATAGAAGCAATGTATTGTTTAAAAATAAAGCTCAGTAATACAAAATTGCTGTTAAAAAAAATAGAAAGAGAAAGAGGATCCAGTGGACTGGTAGTGCAGGATTGAGATCAAAATGGAAGTTCACAGGTGACATGGGGAGTGGGGCAACCTCATGGTATGCAATGATGTAATATATATAATATATCTAGCATGTATATATTATATATATATTATATGCCCATATACACACATGCAATATGGATGTATATATAAAAAAAGAAAACCTAATTTCTTTATAATAAAAGTTTCTTTATAATAAAAGCAATGTACTGTTTAAAAGTAAATAAATAAAATTCAGCAATATGAAACTGTTGTTAGAAAAAAAAGAAATGGTCCCATGGACAGGTAGGGCAGAGGGATCTGGGAAGTCCTCACCGAGTAGGGAGACTGAGTTCTAATTCTAAACCTGGATGGACTTGTAGAAGCATCCGTAGAGTCTGGAAAGATTTTAGGCAGAGGGAGAGATGTTTAATTGAGTTTCTTTAGAAGGCAGTCGGGCTCAAGGAAGTTTGGCAGATCCATCTTATTGTTAAGGTTTAGTGTATGTTAGGAATTGATGACTGAAGCCCTCTGAAAATGAGTTTCATCTTTATTACAGTTAATATAAATTTCATAATTTAGTATAAGTGATGCAAGTATCTAGAGGCAGGATGAGCAAAGGTCCTGGCCTGTGCTCTGGGTGGCTGGGACCATACAGAGGACTTCCAAGCAGCTACGTGACTCGGAGATTCACACTGGGGTCATCTTGGTGACCGTGTTTGAAATGTGGTGGTGATGGATGGCAGAGATGAGGACAGAAAGCAAGCATGTGGCAGGCAGCGCAGAGATTAGCCCAGCATCCAGGGCAAGGAAAGCCCAAGGGGCGCACTGGGAATGAGGCAGAGGGGAAGGGTAAGATACTCTGGCGCTGCAGAGATAGGGTTTGGCGATTGATTAGATGTGAGAAAAGAAGTCACAGATAACACGGAGCATGAGTGTCTGGGAGAATCATGGAGCCACAGCAGGATAAGGAATTCAGAGGGAGCAATGGGATGGGGGTGACAATGGGAGCGAAAGGGACCATGGGTTTAATTTTGATCCGGTTTAGTTGGTTGATAGACTCCATTAATCGGCACGTGGACATTTTGGCCCCTATTCAAGATAGTCTGACCTTAAAACAAATATTGGAAGGCCCTGACCCCAACATTCATGACCCCTGTGTATCAGGAGCTGAAATAAACCCTTTCCATTATTCTCACTCCCTCCCCCATAACGGCACTGTGAGGTGAGTACTATTACTATTCTCATTTCACAGATGAGGAACTTAGAAGTTCAAGGTTAAGGGTGAAGTCAAGTTTGAATTTATGCACTGGGGTCCTACCGGTCATGGTAAGGAGGACCCAGAAGGGGATCTAGAGGCCCACAGGTGCCCCAAGTTGACCCTGCTGAGAGGTCCATGGCACTTCAGAACCGCGACATTTCTCTGCGTGGCCCTTAGAGGTCACTGAATCTGGTTTCCTCCAGCTCACAGCCAACCAAAGCCCAGAGATGGGAATCAATTTACCAAAGATGACAATGTGCATGAGTAGAAAAATCAGAGGAAGGACCTGAACATTCTCCCCTGAGGCTCATCCCACTGAAATTCCCACAGGCTTCCTTACTTTAGACTTGGTACAAAATCTGGATTCTTAGTCCTTGCATGCTCTGGTCCCTCCATCTCCCCAACCACATGGTATCACGCCCCTTCACAGGCCATACACACTCACCCCAGGGCCTTTGCACTTACTGTTTCTTCTGCCTATGGTGCATTCCTTCAGGTGTCTTGGGACTGGTTCCTTCCTGCCATTAGACCTCCCCAGCTTCAAACTTACTTTCTCACCAAAAAAAAAGCCTGTTCTAACCATCTTACCTGTGGAACCACCACTCTGCAATCCAGAGCAATTGCAAAGCACCTTTTTATCTATCTGGTTGTTAATCTTTATTCTCCTTTTTATCTACTTTATTCTCCTTTTTATCTGTTAACATTTCTAACATCCCTGAATTTCTAAGTTCCTCATCTGTGAAATGGAAATAATAATGGAGAATAAACAAATAAGAAGAAATAAAGAAGACTGCACAGTGACCTTTATTGTAACTCCAGCACCTGGAACTAAATTTAGCCATGAGTATTGAATGGATGAAGTGAGATGGAAGGAAGGTGGGAGGGAGGGGATGAAGCCTCCTTAGACAAATAGCCAGGAGACACCTGTCCAGCACCTTGACCAACTAAGGAGCAGGCCAGGCCTCCTTTCGCACCCATCTCACCTGCTCTGATACCTGCACCTCATGGACTCACAAAGAGTATTAGTCTGAGAAAAGCTGCCAACCCACTTTCAAATGAAGAAAGCAAGATCATACCCAGCCCCACGAACTGGTCTGGTTGTCTGGGGCCAGAAGTCCACTGCTCCAGGTCTGTCTGCATCTGTCTGCTTACACCCCAGCACTCTTCATATCTACTTCTCCCTTTAATGCCCTCGCCCCCCACTCCCCCTGGACCACCCTTGCCAGGCCCCTTATCTGCTTACTCTCTTCCAGAAGGCTTCTCTCTTTCATCCCCCCACTCCCTTATCTTGCCCCCATCGCCCTCCCCAGCCCACCCAACTCTACTTCCTCGGGCTTTGCAGACCCTTATCAGACCTCCCTCGCCCCATCTCTACCCCTTATCGGCTCACCCCCTGTGCACACATGCTGTTATTTCTCTGTCTTCTTGTGAGAGCCCAGAGTAAACAGCTGGAGCTCTGAGTTTACATTTCAGGCCCTGCCAGCATTTGAGGGGTGAGTGTCAGCCCTCAGGGTCAGGGAGAAGGCATCTGGGGGAGTGCACCCCTAACTTCACACCAACCAGGACAAGGGCAGGTCTGGGCTGAGAGTCTGCCTCAGAGCTTGAACCCATGTTGCTCCCTCATCCTTGGTGATGTTGGGGTGCACTTTCAAGCTCTCTGGGCCTCACCTGCAAAACAAGACATCACAGAAGCATCACAGGAGGCCAGACATGGTCCTGACCAGTGCTGGGCAGCTTTCAGCTTCTGCAAGCTCACCCTTCCCCCCAGTGGGTATGCAGAAGGGCCCAGAACACTGTGGTTCCTGGGGACCCTCCCGCCCCTGGCAGACCGACATCACTGTGGACAGTCTCCAGATGCACGTGTGACTTGCCCAGGGTCACCATGCCTGCCTGCATCAGGCTCCAGGGGTCCCCCCACATGGTGAAGCCACTCTCACAAAGAGGGGAGGAACCTTTGCGCCCCCTCCACACCTGCAACTGACCCCCCATGGTGACCGCCCCAGGTGCAAGAGGAAGCCACGGAGGATTCCCCCTCCTCCCCCGCACTGGGACCAGCTGCTGGGTCCTGGGACAAACGGTGAGGCCAGAGTTTCCTCTGAAGAAAAGGGAGTGTCAGCCTGCCTCACGCGGCCGCCAGGAAATGACGTCAGCAGCAGCCCACCTGGCCAGCCCGCGGGTGTTGATCATTTTCTCACACCCAGAAACACCTCATCCCCACCTCCCGAGCTCTACTCTTCCCGGCTCTAATTAGGGGTGCCGCGTGGAAAGTGACACCAAGAGCCAGCCCTTCACACACCTGCTCAGCCTGTGAGGTGGCGGGGCCCTGAGCTCAGCAGAGAGCCAGCTGCTGCCAGCCAGCCGGGCACAGCCGGCTGCGGAAGGTGTGGGTGTTGTCGCTGCATAATGAAGAGCAACAGGCCGCTGGAGCGCTGGTCATGCTCTGGGGCCTGATCTCTAGCCGCTGGGGACCACCGGCTGTGACCAGCCACCTTCGTTTTTGGATGAGGAGAGGAGGCCCAGAGAGGGAAGGTGTTTTGCCCAGGGTCACGCAGCACTAGCTGGCTGGTGTGGGATTTCAGATTTTCTGCCTCCCTGGTCCGGTGGCCCACTCCCCATCACTATCATTCTGACAAGCAGTTCTTTTTTTTCTTTTTTAATTTTTTTGTGGGAAGAAAACAAGTTACAGATAGGTATACATATTACAATACCATAATTACAAAATTATAAACCATGCAAAATAATATATTTACTCAATGTGTGATTTAAAAGTTTCAGATATCACAGGAATGATAAACATCAAATCCAGTGTACTGATGATTATTTCTGGGAATGTATAACGGGGAATAGGATAGAAGAGATGTCCACAGAGAAAGTCAACTATCTCTGTAATGGCTGGTTGTTTTCATTTTGCATATATATGTGTATTTATATATATATGTATATATGTATATATATATATATATATATATATTACATTATTGTGTACCCCAGGGCTTTCCCACTTCCCTAACACCATCAACCCATCCTGCTCATTTGTGCCCTTCGCCTCCTTTGCCTTCTTCCCCCTCCTCCTCTCTTGCTCCATCGTTCAATCCCATTGGTTGTTTCTAATTTTTCTTTTTGGTTTGTTTGTTTTTCCCTATATCTCTGACAAGCAGTTCTTAACTAGGGTGATTTTTACCTCCCAAGGGACATTTGGGATCGAGGGGGCATTATTGGTGCTCTTCTCAAGAGGTGGGTTAGAAGGCAAGGAAGCAATCAGACCTCCACCATACAAAAGACAGCCCTTGACAGCAAAAGTCACCTGACCCGCAATGCCCCTGATACCAAGACCAAGAAGTCCTGGTCTAGAAGCACAGATATAACCAGCGGGCACAGCAGAGGCTACATACCAGTCAGAGTCCCACAGGTCCTCTGTGGTGACTGTTGAGTTCAGACAACACAACTGTGACAGGATGTTGGCAACACCAGTGCCCTGTGTGAGCCAGTGACCCTTCCAAAGGGTCATTCCTGGTATGTTCCTACTTCTATTCCTTTGTACAAGCTGTCCTGTCACCCAGGATTCTGTCCCTTGTTTCTATCTCCATTGCCAAAACTCACTCATCTTTTAGGGTCAGTTAGTGCCACCACCTCCAGGAAGGCATTCCTGGTTTTTCCTGCTGAGAATCATCTCTTGATCTCGGAACTCCAGCAGCCCTTTACAATTCTTCTGACACTGAGAAGAGCCTATCTTGTACTGGACTTAGGAGACAGCATCAATGTCAAATCTCTGGCCTCTGGAGTCTAAACCCCTGAGATACCTAAGCACTGGAAGCCTTCATTTCCTTATCTCTAACATGGGGGTGAGCAGTCGTTGCACAATAGGTGGAGCAAACCCAAAGAGAAAACACAGGAAGAAAGAAAAATACAAATATTCAAATGAGCCCCAAGGGACATAATCCATCTCCACAGGACAAACAGATTCCAGAAACCAACATAGATGAAATCGAAGAAATGCCCTTTATGTCAGATAAAGAATTTAGACACATAATGATAAAAGCAATCAATGAGCTAAGAGGAGAAGTAGAAAAATATAAAAAGGAACTTAGCAAAATGAACATCATCATTGGCAAACAGAAGAACGAGATTGAAACCCTAAATAAGAAAATGAAGGAGATGCAGCATATAAAGGAGCGATAGAAGACATCAAAAATACTGGGGAAAGCCATGAAAGCAGACTAGAAGAAATTGAAGAATGAATCAGCATCCTGGAGGATACAGAAGTTACAAGAACTAAGAGAGAAAAAGAGAGTGATAAACAAAATAAGAAGATAGTGGAAAAAATCAGAGATCTATCAGATACTTTAAAGAAAGGAAATATAAGAGTAATCCGAATTCCAGAAGGAGAAGAGAAAGACATAGGAAATGATAGGCTTTTTAAAGCAATGATAGAAGAGAACTTCCCAAACTTGAAGAATGAAATGAAAATAGACATACAGGAAGCAAAAGGGACACCAAACTACTTCAATGAAAGAAAAACCACAGCAAGACACATAATTGTAAAACTCCCAAGGATTCAAGATAAAGAAAAAATGAATATGACTAGAGAGAGGAAACAGATAATCTACAAAGGAAAACCCATTAGACTGACCTCAGATTTCTCTGAAGAGACACTCCAAGCAAGAAGAGAATGGAGCCTCATATTCAAAAAACTCCAAGACAAAAAGTGCCAGCCAAGAATACTCTACCCTGCAAAGCTGTCCTTCTAAAAATCAGAACCTTCTTAGACAAACAAAGTCTCCAAAAATTTGCTACCACCAAACCCCCACTCCAAGAAATATTGGAAGCCTTAGGACCAAAACTCTCAGACGAATAAATAGAATATACATAAAAGGAAACCAAAGCAGAACCTCAAAATGACCTCTAGAAAACCAATACTAGAACCCCACACATCAATAGTCACTCTAAATGTCAATAGTCTAAACTCATCAATCAAAAGATGCAGAGTTGCAGATTGGATCAAAAGAGAGAACCCAACATTCTGCTGTCTCCAGGAAACACATCTAATCCCTAAAGATAAGCATAGACTGAAAGTGAAAGAATGGAGAACAATTCTACAAGCAAACGGTCCCAAGAAAAAGGCAGAGGTAGCCATTCTTATAGCAGATAAAGCAGATTTCAGAATTAAAAAAGTGACAAAGGATAAAGACGGACACTATCTAATGGTGTGTGGTTCAACTCACCAAAAAGACTTAACAATTATCAACATATATTCACCAAATGAGGGAGCACCAAGATTCATAAGACAGCTACTAGCAGAACTGAAAACAAATATTGGTGAAAATACATATGTCGTAGGAGACTTTAACACTCCACTCTCATCAAAAGACAGATCAGTAAAACAAAAGCTGAACAAGGACACAAAAGCTTTAAAGGAAGACCTAGACCAAATCTACAGGACACTGCACCCCCAAAAAAGGGAATACACCTTCTTTTCAAATGCACATGGATCCTTCTCTAAAATTGACCACATATTAGGACACAAGGAAAACCTGAACAAACACACAAAAATCAAAATTATACCAACTTTTTTCTCTGATCATAAAAGCATTAAACTAGAAATTAAGAATGAAGAGAAAGCAAGAAGAACATCCAATACATGGAGACTAAACAATGTACTACTAAATGAAGAATGGGTACGGAAGAAATTAAAGAAGAAATTAAAACCTACTTCGAAACAAATGACAAAGAAGACACAACATTCCAAAATGTCTGGGACTCAGCAAAAGCATATCTAAGAGGAAGGTTCATAGCAATACAGACCCATATCAAAAACCAAGAAGGGTGCTTTCTTTATAGGATAGTTGTCTCCGCAGGTTTACTTAATCCATGCAAAGCACTTAACACAACAGTTAGTGGGCAGTGAGAGTCAGTGATCATCATTACTACAAAAGCATTAATCTTCCATTAACTAAACCATGGATGCCACTAAGAACAGACTTGAGTCCCACCCCATTCCACTTTATGTGTGTGTGTGTGTGTGTGTGTGTGTGTGTGTGTGTGTATAACATTATTGTGTACCCCTTGCACAGGAACCTGCAAGACATAGTCTATAAAAGAATAGTCTCATACTCTCATAAAGAATGAAAGCAGATGAGAAATCACACAAATGGTGGTACTTAAGCATCCTGGATCATGGTCACAGGCTGGCCCTGTGTTTGTGTTGAAGAGTCCTGCCCTCTACACCACTTGGCACGTCCTCTCTGAGCAAAGCCACCCACCCTCATTGCCAATTATCATGTAACCAGCCTGTTTGTGATGCCAGCTGTAGCACAGGTATCAGACTCTTGGTGGGTTCTTTATTGGTTCGTGCAGTTGCAAAGAAACACCAGACAGGCCAGGACCAGATGGAGGGGTGCTGGAGGCAGTCAAGTCATCTAACCCCCCAAGAATCTTTACACTCTTCCTCCAAGCTCTATCTCCAGTGTTCTCTCTCCATCCCATGCTCTCTCACATGCTCTCTTCTCCAGGTGATACCACCCTTTTATCTCCTCTCTCCTAGGCCTAGGTGTGCACACTTACACATGCACAGACCCACTGGGAAGGGTGCAATGGTGTGCTCATTGAGGCTGCCAGCAGAAAAAGCTTGACCGACTCACCCTACAGCATGTGAGCCTTCGTGGCAACCTTGCTCAGAGCCCCTAAGGGGTTGCCTTGACTCTCAGTCACACACACACACACACACACACACACACACACACACACATACACAAGCACACCCCACACTCTGATAGATCTCCCTCCTGCAGGTCACAGGAGCACAGGGGAGCAAGTTAGGTGAGGAAGGAATACCTTATTGCCAGGTTTTCCTGTCTCATCACCGTAGACATTTGGGGCTAGCCAGGCATGGTGGCTCGTGCCTGTAGGTAGCAGCTTATGAAGCGGCTGGGGCTAGGGATCGCAGTTCGAGTTCCATTCAGGGCAACATAGTGAGACCTAGTCCCAAAAAATAGCTGGACGTGAAGGCGTGCATCTATAATCCCAGCTTTCTGGGAAGCTGAGGCTGGGGATTGCTTGAGTACGTGGTACCCCAGGCAACGTGAGCCTACGGTTCCATGGGCAAAAATAACGAGGCCTAGTCTCAAAAAAAAGACATTTGGGGCTGGATAATCATGTTTCAGGGGCTTTCCCGTGCACTGCAGGGTGCTAAGCACCATCCTTGTCCTCGATTCATTAAATGCCATCAGCATCAATGCTCCCCATAGCAACAACAAAGAGTATCTCTGGACATTGTCAAATGTCCCTTGAAGGTCCAAATTTTCCCCATTTGAGAACCGCTGGTCTGGACTACACATCTCATGAGGACAGCATCACCCCAAGGAGGCAAAAGTAGGTTCTTAGAGGACAAAAAGACTTACCGTTTTTATTATACAGCTCAGATAAACAGAGAGAGGAGACCTAGATGTGGTCGTGAACCATTTGGGGGGATGGGGAAGGGGGAAAATAGCAAAAAATGCTCCTGGAAGAATAATGAAAACAAGACTGAGAAACAGGGGTGTTGGCCAGCCATCTTGGTAGTAGGTTCAACGAACTGGGCCCAACGCTCTGGTGCTAGATTAGTGATGACCCTGCCATACCACTAAGTCTGTGGGTCATTACCCAAATGTGACAATCTGAACCACAAAGGCAGCTTCTGCAGGCAAGGAGTGACCTTTGATGGACCCTGGGTCACACAGCTATGAAAAGACAGAGCCGGGAGCCCATGGCAGGGCTGTCTGAACCCCAGGAGCTGGTCCTCACCCGCTGCATGGTGCTCACCATGGAGACTTCCATTGTGCTCACAGGGAGCCCCACAGCCACAATGATAGCAGGCTGGGCCTTGGGACCACACTCTGGCCTTCAGGACTCCAAGGAATCACCGGGGACCGAACTCTTCCAGCTAGTATCCATGTGAACCCAAGGACTCCTCCCAGCTAGGCTGTACCAATAATGTTGTTATTGCTGGTGTCATCCCAGCTGAAGGGACTGTCACCAGGAAGGCTGGTACTGGCTGGAGGCCACAGACAGAGCTAGGACTCAAATCCTGGACATGTGGGTCCCACAGCATAGCGGCCACCTCTGTCACCTTCCTGTGCTCTCCACCTTCCTACACACACTGCCAGAATCCCAAGGATTCAGAAGGATTGAAGAATGTCAGCCAGGTTGTTTGCAGGCTGCTGGGGGTGATGAGGAGCCTCGCCCTGTCTGCATAGCACACCCCGGTCAGGGGAGCAGGGAAGCAGGAAGGTCTAGAAGGGGCAGCTAGACAGATTCGGGGGGAAGGGACTAAATAGGGGAGGGGAGTGGGGAGGGAGAGGGACAGTAAGGAAGGGCTGGAGGGAAGGAAAGGGAAGAGAGAGGACGCAGAGAAGGAGCTGGGTGAGAATGAGAGGAGGGGGAGGAAGCAGCATGGCTGAGCTATTTTTACGAACCAGAGTGCTGCCGATTTGCATGTTTAGCTTCTCTTTGCATATTGAGGTCAGAAGGTCCAGCTCCCCATGTGAGAAGAAATAGGCATTCATTAGCACAGCCTTCTGGAAGGCTCTTCAAGCCCACTGTGCCGGACTTTCCCATCTGGATGAGAAGATAGAGGAGGAGGCCATCCCAGCCACCTCCCTCAAGGATGCATCTCCCTCAAGGGGGCTCTGGACTCTGCGTTGCCCCTGCTGACAGCCCTCCCTAGGCAGGCAGCTTAGCCTTTGGGGCCTGGGGTCCCCATCCACTAAGGTCAGTGGGCGGCAAGAGGTTCTGAAAGGAACCAATCAAGCTAGACAAGCCACTTGATGAATTAATGCACAGAAAAGAACTTGTACCTCACAGAGAGGGGTGTCAGGTGAGGTGGGGGGGGTGTGACTAGCCAGACATCTTAGATGCCTCTCTTGGTCCTGAGTTTTGGAGGAGAAAGAGAGAGTGAGGAAGGGAGGGAGGAGGGAGGGTAGGTGTAGGGAGGAAGGAGGAAGGAGGGAGGAAGGGGAAAGGGAAGGAGGAAGTGAGGGAAGAAGGGAGGGAGAAAGAAAGGAGGGGGGAAGGAGGGCAGGGCGGGAGGAAGAAGAGAAGGAGGGAATGAGGGAGGGAAGAAGGGAGGGAGGAGGAAGGGAGGGAGGGAGGAAGAAGGGAGGGAGGGACCCCAATTCTAAACTTAAACTCGAACTCTGACCCCAACCTTAATCCTATGACTTGCATTACCCTGTGAAGTAGATATTCAAAGAATCTGCATTTGTAGCTGAGAACACTGAGATCTGGCTTGGCTAAGAGACGTGCCCGTAGTCATAGCATTTGGGGCAGCGTCAGAATTTGAACCCAGAGCTCACGGAGTTCACGGTTTGTCTTCCCAAGTCTCGCCTTCCACTGGCCCTGCAAACGCAGATCTTAAAGGAGTGTCTGGCACGTGAGATGGAAGCGGGATTGACAGAAACCTCTCTGAGCCTCCTTCTCGCCCCTTTCTCCGCACATCTGCTCTTTAGCTCCGAACAGACCCATGTGGAAGCTGGCTTAGGTTCCTCTGGCCCGAAATCTTTGGCTTACGCGTGGTTTTGACTTATCAAGGTAAGAGCTCTGTCCCCAGGTCTGGGAGATACGCATGTGGTGTCCCACTGCCAATCAGCCTAGTTTCAACCCAAGTCTTCACAAACAGCGCTCCAGGATCCAGCCCAGCCTGCCAACCTCTTGTCCAGAGGCCCCGCCCATCCCTGGTGAACCAACAGGAGCACAGGTAAAGTGGGAGGACGAGAGGGCATTGCCTCGGGGAGCAGCAGCTGGCATGCCCAGCAGCCTTTACTTGGGGCAGCCTTTGCTAAAAGGGGCCGTGATAGTATGAGAGCCCAAGATTGGCTGAAGGGAAAGAGTAAGCAGAAGATGCAAATTCAAGACAGCCCAGGTGGAAGACAGAGCGCCCTCTAGAGTCCTGGATGGACAATAGCACCCTGGCCTGAAGATGGACCACCAACATTCCCAGGGGCTTTGGACAAGCCCTTCCACCTCTCTGGGTAGAGCCAGCATCAAGGGCATCCCTGGACTCCTTCCCTGTTGAGGCTAGGAGGGCTCCTTAGGTGGCTGAGGGCATGCACAGGATCAAGCGTGAGGCAACAACTGCTTCTTATCGCCCTTCTTCTAAGAGACCATAAGGAGCAGTTGCACCTGAGTGTTGTTTGCACACATGGCACCCAGCTGGAAAGCACCTCCCGCTCTTTCCTGCAGTAGCTGTGGCCAAATAATTGAACTGAGGCTGAGGCCATATGAGCCATAGCCACACAAAGTTCTTTAGGAGAGCAGTGGGGCTTCCCACTTCTCTGCTGCTCCTGGCACCAGGCCCTGGTGGAACCCCCTGAACGGGCCATGTCAGCTGCAGGGCAAAGCAGCCATGTTGAGGCTGACAGAGCCACAAACAGAAAGCGCCAGGTGCCCAGGGATTGGCTCAGCCCTGCATGGAGGTGCTAGATCGCCAAGTATCCTTCCCGGAGGCATTCCTGGCCCTGCCCTCACTTCAAGGTGCCCCTGATGTCCATCCCCATGCCCTTTGGAAGGTTGTGCTGGGGCCCCTCACATATCTGGCAAGAGAGTGTCCGGGGTTGAGCACAGCCCTGATCCCAGCAAAGCCCCCCAAAGGTGGCTGCAACCTCTGCTGGAAGGATTTTATTTTCTAAACCCCAAATCAGAACTCATAGCCAGACAAAGGATTTGAGGCTATCTGGGGAGCCAGGGCACCCTCAGAGCATCACCTGGGCACTGAAATGTTGGTGTCTATGGGGTACTTTGAAAAAGAACAAGATCATTAGGAGTCTGAGGTGCTGGGTTCAACTCGACAAGCCAGGCGGCCTGCACCCAGAAACCCAGACCCCTCCTTTTATTCCCCTGTCTCAGACTGAGGGGCCTTATCACACCCCGAAAGTCTGACAGTCCAGACAAATTGAAGGTGAAAACTGGTCCCAAGAGAGACTGAAGGCCACAGGGAGCCCACCTAGACCATCCAGCAGCCAGGATAGTCTTCAACAGCGGGTCCTCCAACTCTCTCCATCTCAAAGGGTAAACAGTGACTAGCCCGGAGGGTGAGGGACTCTTTGTTGGGGTCAGATATCATCCCCACCCCTGTCTCTTCCTCTGAGTGAGGAGGGCACTCCCTGGCTCTCGCTGGGTTTTCTGGGAAAAGATGAAATTGTTTTCCTATCAAAACCCACATGTAAAATGAAGGAGGGTTTCAACATACCATGGAGATCCCAAGGGGGATGACCTTGGGAAGAGCCAGACTTGGAGGCCAGGTGACCAAGACATAGGAAAATGCCTAGGATGGACCCACCCCACCCTCTCCAAAGACAGAAGCAGAATTAAAATAAACAAGAGCAGCACAATTAAACCCCAAAGAGATGTTTCCGAGCCAAGGGAATTTCCTCTCCCACAGAGATATTGTCACCAGTGGCATAATTTGGTTTTCTAGCAATGCCTGTGATTCAGCCAGTGAGGAGATGACAGGGAAAGACGCATGACTCAGAGGAGACCGCCACCTCGGTGTGACCTCATCAGCCTCGTATGGAGACACTCGCAAGAGGGGAACAGGGGTGGGCTCCCAGGGGTCAGCACCAAGGCAGGGGAGGGCCTCCTCAGACCCAGACTGGTATGATGGCCTGATGGTGCTTGTCCTCTTGGCTCAGATCTTGCACCCCCTGGCAGGTTTCCGGGGTCCCTCTTGCCTCTAGGATCCTGGACAACATCTCTCCTTACACACCTGAACACCACTCCGTGGTTCTTGCATATGGAAGGGACCGCGTTTCCTGTCATAACCATCTGGCCACCTGCTCTGCTTCTCAGTAACGCCTCCTAAAAATACCCTTCAATATCCCCAGCGAATTTAACAGAATAAGGAGAGAAAGCAAAGTGAATCTGCTCGGATTGGCTTCCCATCAAGGAATACGTTTGCAGTGTGTGATGAGTGGGGAAGCAGAAGCGTGAGAGACAGACAGATCTGGGTTAGAATAATAATGATAAGTCGTTTTATTATTGCAGCTAAGATGGAGGATTACCCGACGCTGGCCACTGCCTAGCTGCCGTACGTGGCCTAGCTCATGCAAGCTCTTCAGCAGCCCCTGAGCCCCACAACACAGCTGTCCTTATGGTACCAAGGAAGCTGACATGTAAGTAATTTGACCAGCGTCACTCAGCAAGAAAGCAGCAGTCAGTCAGGCTCCAGGGCCCTGCTTGCAAGTCCTCCTATAGATTGTCTCTACGTAATCACTGGTGTGAGTCCCCAGCTCTCAGATCCCGGTTCAGACAGGCTCGGACAGGTGCAGGTTGGATGATGGGGAAGGTGGGGAAGGTGGGGAAGGTGGGGAAGGTGGGGAAGGCAGGAGGATGCAACTTGAGGATTCAGGGATGGGGAACTGACCATCTGACTGTTTTGAAGGCAGAGGGCATGAAGCACTCAAACAGGCGGCGGGCAGCTGGGGCAGCCACACAAACCCATGGGAAACAATGAGGCAGCAGCCACTTCTCCAAACTGCACAGCTCCCAGCATCAAGGCTCAGAGGGCTGATCAGGGCCAGAGAGAAGCAGGTTGTTGGGAGGTTAAGAAAGACCGTAGCCCTAAAAATGATAGATAAATCAGATGGTTATTTTTATGATAGAAGATAGATAGATAGACAGACAGACAGACAGACAGACAGACAGACAGACAGACAGACAGACAGACAGACAGACAGACAGACAGACAGATAGATAGATAGATAGATAGATAGATAGATAGATAGATAGATAGATAGATAGATAGATAGATGATAGATACAGATTATCTAGAGATATTTAGATACTTAGATAATAGATGAATAGATGCATGAAGATAGTTATTTTTATGATAGAAGATAGATAGATGATAGACAGATAGATAGATAGATAGATAGATAGATAGATAGATAGATAGATAGATAGATAGATAGATAGATAGATAGATAGATAGATAGATAGATAGATAGATAGATATTATCTAGAGATAATTTAGATACTTAGATAATAGATGAATAGATGCATGAAGACATAGTGATGATAAAGTAGATGATGGGTGGATGGATGGATGAATGGATGGATGGATGGATGGATGGATGGATGGATGGATGGATGGATGGATGGATGGATGGATGGATGGATGGATGGAATGGGGAGGTGGTAGATATATATTAGCTGGAGATATATAGATAGATGTATAGATCATGCAAGCTGGTACCAAGGAAGCTGACAAGTAATTTGACCAGCGTCACTCAGCAAGAAAGCAGCAGTCAGTCAGGCTCCAGGGCCCCGCTTGCAAGTCCTCCGGTAGATTGTCTGTACGTAATCACTGGTGTGAGTCCACAGGCTCGGACAGGTGCAGGTGGTGCCAAGATGAATAGATATAGATATATATATATATCTATAGATAGATAGATAGATAGATAGATAGATAGATAGATAGATAGATAGATAGATAGATAGATAGATAGATAGATAGATAGATAGATAGATAGATAGATAGATAGATAGATAATATATAGATATATTAGCTACAGATATATAGATAGATGAAGAGAGATGATGATGGTGATAAAATGATGAATAGATGGATGGGATGGGGAGATGATAGATATATGTTAGCTGGAGAGATATAGATACATAGATATAGGGAGAGATGATGGTGATCATGATGGTGATGATGAAGTAGATGATGGATGGCTAGATAAAGAGATAGAAAAACAGATTAATTGAGAGATTGACAGTTATTGTACATGCAAGCTCTATCAGACACTTAAAGGAAATGGGCACATATATCCCAAAGGCTGGAAGTCACTGCCAGCGCCAGACCCCAGCAGAGGGTGAGCCAAAGCTGCCTATATACCCGACTTTGGCAGGGTTTTGACCTCTGGAACTTAAACTAGACTGAGCCTGCTCACAGAGACAAAGGTAACTCATGCAAGGTGGGCTCAGGCAGTGTGAGATTTCACCATCCTCTTGGTTCCCACTTCTGGGCTCAGGTAGGGCTCACACATCTCTTGGCCTTATAGACATCATTGCTGTCATTCACATTTAAGGAGCATTTTGTCTGTGCCAGAAAGAGTTCAAAGTCCCATCCATTTGCTTTTCCATTAAACTATTACAGCAGGCAGTGTGGGAGTACCTCATTTTAGGTCCTTGGTTGCAAGCACTTGTGTTGCAAATAACAACTCTGTTACCTGGTCCACTGTATCTTTCCTTCCCAACACACCGTGTCTGAAACACATATTTCAGACACGGTGGATAAATAATGGCCAACTTCCTTCATCCTTTAAGAAAGTGAAAAACAGACTTTCCCTGTTCTTAGCCACTTAGGACTCAGGATTAATTTGTTATTGCAGCTTTGCCTGACTAATACACTACTCACAACCCTGTATGTTCGTCATGACAAATGAGCTCATGCATGCAAAGAATTTATAATCCTGCCTGATGTGTGGTATGTTCATCATAAAGACCAGCTGCTGTTAATATCATTCTCAAATGATCATTCTCTGATATTGACCACAGAGGACTTGAGGTTTTATGGATTTTGGCATTTATCACCCCAGCATGAACATCCACTCAGCTCCTGTTCATAACATCATCGAGCTGGGACTGGAGATGCCTCATATTTGCAGAGGCTTTTATTGGTTTCTTTAGGAATTATACAATAACCTCAGATTCTCAGAGTCGCTACAATCCGAAAGGTCATCCTGCCTGTCCTTCACCTGGGGTTTACTTCCCTGCTCTAAGTCTTTCCACTGAGATTTCCTTTAGCCTCATCCCAGCACCTGCAGGCTTCACCAAAGATCTGCTGCCAGAGGCTTTTTCTTAGGTTTCCGTGAAGCTCTGTCCAGTAGCTCCTGCCCTGGTCATCCAGTGGCCACCACTCATCCCTTTCATCCCATAAATATCTACTGAAGCTCAGTGCCTGGATTCACTGCTCACCGTGACCTTGGGTGAACAACTCACCCTCTCTGAGCTTCAGAGTCACCGTAGCTCCTAACCCACTGCACGCTGGGAGCAGGCAATGTCTTCAAGACACACAGCACAAAGCTCAGCACACAGTGAGTGTGCGTTAGATGCTGTCACTGTCAGATGGTCAGTCACATACTAGGAAAGCAAAAGAGCGTTTACAGGTCTGACCAGGACTGCAGAGAGGAAGGGGGCTGTCTTTGCCCTTGTACTTTGCACTTGAAAAGCCTTATTTTCCAACATGGGGAGATGCAGTTGACTATTGGTAGACACTCCATGAGGCAAGGGTAGAGACTGACAGGGTCCCCTGGAAAAGCCCAAGGGAGGAGGCTTGCTCCTTGGGGTAGTGACAGGGCCAGGGAAAGGAACCAGCTCAGTATCAGTGCTGGTGAGGCAGGGGTAGGATACCTTGGGGTCTGGACTCAACACTAACCTGGTGACTGTACAGGGCTGGGCTGGCTGATGGGACCTCCTGTGACTAGGAAATCAGCACGACCGAAGGACATGGGATTTGGGGAAAGCAGGGAGCCAGGTCCTGGAGCTGATTGCAAACTGGGTTGCTGCTTCCCACTTGCTGACAGGGGAAGGACAGAGCAAGGGGTGTTAGGGACAAAACGGGTGCCTGGAACCTCTCTCCTGCACCTCCCCAAGTGAGGCCTCAGCCTCACTTGGGTGTCAGCCCTGCCAAGTGTGGCAGGTGCAGTGGGGCCAAATCATTCTACCCCACAAACCTCCAGAGTCCGTTGTGGTTGTTGCTTGATGGGGTCGCATTGGCTTGTCAAGCTGAGAACCTCCCAGAAGAAAGCTGTCCTTCCACTCCCTCACCCCTCTGCGGTCGCCAATGGGCCTGCATTGCATCACAGACCTGGCTGCAGCTGGAACCCAAGTTCAGGCAAGCCTGGGGGTAGAGGCAGCACCTCCTCTGATTCCCAGGCGCCATACTCCAGACCTGCTTCATTGCCAATAAGCCAGCGCTGGGTCTCCCTAGGAAACGGCTAAGGGTCCTGCCAAGTCCTGTTCTTTCTGTTTCGTTGGCATGATCAGCAGGAAAGATCTTTTTTCCTTTTTGTTTTTCTGGTTTTTTTGTTTGTTTGTTTTTTATTTTTGTTTGCGACAAGGTCTCGTTATCTTGCCCGGGGTAGCCCCGAACCCATGGACTCAAGTGATCCCTAGCCTCAGCCTCCCAGGTAGCTGGGATTACAGGCATGCGCCACAATGGCCAGCTAAGATTCTTTTTCTCTGTAAAAAGCTAACGTGGCAGGTGGGAGCACTAGGGCTCTACAGAAGCAGAGACCCTGAAGGGGCTGGCAGGGAGGCAGGCGAGGGGCGTGGGGGGAGCAGTGTGAGCCATGGGGCCACAGACACTGTCACTGGCCCTCCTTCCCACCCCCACCCCTCAGCCTGCAGACACAGGGCTAGGCCCTGCTCCGAGTTACAGGACAGACCCCAGATAACCAGGGTGCCTCAGGCCTCCACCACCAGAGCAGGGGCCTGGAAAAAGCCAGGGCCTGAATTTCTCTCCCAATTCCACTGTAGATAATTCAGGAGCCCTTCAAAGAGGTAGACCAGCCCTTCTACCTTCAGGCTTCTTGTCCACAAGGCGGGCTTGATCACAGAGACCTGATAGGATTGCAGAGAAGATTAAATAAGACAAATACATACACAGGGCGGAGCCTGGCACTGAGGCCACCGGAAGCTCTCCAAACTCTCCAAGCAGCAGCCATTCAGCTCTCTGGTGTCCTGAACAGGCCTGGCTACAGGAGGCATGCCCCTTCCAGCAGAAGCCAGAGCCCAGGTGGCGGCGTCTGTTTGGAGTTTGATGCTCAGCTCTGAGAGTTCAGGAGAGCATGCCTTAGAAAGAGGGCCAGACCAGGACTCTATCTCTCCATGTTATTAGTTCCTTAGAAACTCCTCCCCCCGACCCCTCCCCTCTTATATACCCAGATCACAGCAGGATCCAGGTTCCCCAAGTGGGTGGCCTGTACAATGGTGGTCTGGCAGAAGTCGCTGCTTCATGAGGAAAGAAAGTATGCAGGAGTGAAACATCACGGGTGTATGTATGGGGGGGGTCTGGGCTCCTGATAATGATCTTAAAGACCCAGTGGTGAGAGCGTGCAGCCTCTCAGCTGACATTTATGAAGAGAGCTATATGGAGAGGTGTCACCTTCGCCAGCAAGGTCAAAACACTCCGGCCTGCTAACTCGGAGAGGTGGGAATTGCAGGCAGCAAATAAAATCACACTGCCACTTGGCAACCTGCCAACTGCTACAATCAGGATAAAAATAATTGCAAAAGTAAGCCAGGTGTAAATCAGATGCTGCTGCACCACATGGAGGGCTGGAGGGCTGTTGTCTGCACCCCTCTTCTCACTGAGGCCCCTTCCAGCCCTGGCTTCCCGGAAATGGTTTCTCTCCAATGTTCTTCTGATCACCTGTCACCCCTAGGCCCATCCCTGGCTTCTTGATAGTTTTCACATGCTGGACTCAGACCTCAGGCCTTTAATAGATCTCCTGAGAAGGTTTGTCCTTGCTCAGGATTCATCTCCCACCATTACCGAGCCTCACTGCTAACCACCAAGCTAGACTCCCTAGACCAGAGCTTCCCTGCTTCCAGCTTCTCGGCTCCCAGCACCCTCTCCCCAGTTAAACCAGCAGTGAATAGTTAGTGAGAACCTGCTACTTATCAGGCACCAAACTAGGTACCAGGGATTCTATGGAAGGAAGGAAGAAAGAAGGGAGGGAGGGA
>PVHY01010048.1:0-53575 GCA_004024945.1 Uropsilus gracilis
GACAGAGAGCTAGACAGATGGATGCCTTTCATGATTTCAACTCTCATCATCCTAAACCAGGGATCACTACCAAAAGTAGAATGCATAGAGATCTCTTTATTTTTTTTCTGTATCTCTGCAGTCATAGACTTTATTATTTTTACAATAATGAGATCATTAAATGCATTCTATTATAAGCCAACTATTACCTATATTCCCTGATCTGATTTCCACTCAGTTTGACACCCATTCTTTATTGTTTTCACATCTGAGAATTAGATATGTTTCCAAAAACATATCTAACTCAAGCAACGTGTTGCTGGAGACTTCTTAAGAGAACTGAAGGTGTTCCCACTCCTTACTTCCAATTTCAAATGCCAAATCTCTTCACTTTCTCTGGGTCCTTCAACTCATACATACCCTGCTACCCACCAGTTACAAGCATCCTTAGAGCATTTTGTTCTCTCGTCTTATGTCACAAATAAGAGATTTTCTGTAGATTCTTCTTCAAAATGTTCCACAAGGTTTGAAATTGTGGAAAGAGGAGAACTATAAAAAATTATGCTTTCATTTTTATTTTATTTCCTTTTAACAAAAGCTTTCACTTAAAAAATGCCTTTGATAGTGAGTCAACCAAGGTCTCAATAGGAAAAAGTTGATAGATTCAAAGGGTAAAACTGAAGTATTGTGTTTAATGCAAGGTATTTTTGTAGAAGTCTGGACAGGACTGGTGAGATGGGGATGGTTAATATACTCTGGGACAGTACTATAGGAGACACCTAACAGCCCCAGGCCACATGGCTCTATGGCCAGGAAGTTACACGTGCCCAGGGAAAGTTTCTAGGTGTCTGTATCTTAAATATTCACCTGAAGGTTTATTAAGTAGAGATAAGGCAGCACAGGTGGAAATTAATTCCTTGGGATTCCTCTCATCTTCCCTTCCTTTGAGGAGAATCTAAATGGACAATGGAGTCCAGAAGAGTTGAGAGAAAGTAATTAGAAAGGAGAGGGGAAGGAAAACAGGTGTATAGATGCAGCAAGTGAAGACAGTAAAACTAAACTTTTTGTCAATACTTGTAGGGTTTCTTGTCTGTAACTGGTTCTTTTGGGCCAAGTGGCAGGAAATATGACTTCTGTCTTGAAACTCTAGATTATTTCAAAGCAAATGAGTCTGCTTCTTAATGGCATGAATTTAATTGTTTTGTATCCGCTAACATAGGCTAGGTGAAACCTCAATGCTTGATAAAACTAATTGAGTTGAAATTAACCAATATAACTTTACAAGAATTCTTACATTCTTAATGTGAATGAAGATTTAAGACAGGTTCTATCTCAAGTTCTTTAACATTTACATGTTGTCATAGTTATTGAATACACATAAAATGACTGTGTACAGCATGGAACTCCTTTTTTGTTGCCTTTACTAGATCGAACAAAATCAGTTTAATTAAAAGTCTATCAGTTATAGCTCAAAGTCTATTCAGACTTAAGGATTTAAAGTGAACATAATGTACTATGTGATATAACTCACATTGTTCATCTGAGAGTTAATTTATTTGGTTTTGCTGGAATGACTCAGCCCCCATACATCTGGCACTTAACATTGTCTCTCATTTTGGGAGCCTTTATTTCCTTCACAGACCATCTCATCCTACAACAGACCAAACAAGGCTTCTATTGAGCAGCAAGGTTTTGCTTTTCAAGAGAGTAAAAATGCCTAACCTGGAGATAGAACATGGTTTCTTTTTCCATGTTCTGTTGGTCAAAGCAAACCAACAAAGTTCAAAGGGAGAAAAAATAAACTCCACCTTTTGATGCAAGTAGTGAAGCAACAATATCATGTTGAAAACAGACATCCTTTGAAGAGAAGTTATGGTCATCTTTGCAAATGAACAATTCATTACAAACATGCTACTGATCATTTGGCAGTGTCACCAAATTTATTTGCTCTATTCAATTCTTTTATAAGACATATTGTTCCGTTACTGTGCTTGCAGTTGTTACAGATGCAGCTTCCATGAAAGCAAAATGGTCTCTGCACGGGTGCCATTTTCCTCACCCCACTTACATATTGCTGCCTGGGATTACAGCTTCAAGCGTACCATGAACTAGACTTCCTGAAGGGTTGAGCATGGGGAGGTGGCAGACCTAGATGAAAACAAGAGCAAAGTGGATATATGTGGAAGAGGGAAAAGACACTTAGAGAAGAGACACATGGGTGATAGACACATGGAAAAGCTGCTCCTGGTCCTTAGTTCTGATGACTTTAGTGCTTTGGCAGAGAGTGGCAGTGTTCTCTTAACTCAAAGTTGATTATACAATACATGTTGAATTTTGGGTCACTCCTCCACCTCTCTGGGACCAACCTAACCATTCTGTTGTGGCAACATCGCCTTGGATTTGATCTGGTGTTTTCACACCTCATCCTGCTTTGAGCTGAGTCCCTTTGGCCTTGGGGATGTGTAATTTTCAAAGTTTTTTGGGGCATCTGTTATTTTAAATCCTTTCTTTTTTCTCTCTGCCCTTTGATTTTCACATCAAATAAAGGTTTTTGAGCACATTACTTGCCATTGTGCAATGCAAGTGTTTTCTCAGCCCTCCACACCATCTCACTCGCTGGGAACTTAAGAGTTCTGGTGCTTCCTGTTTCCCAACAGAAACTTGAACCCTAAGTACCTTGAAAATAAAATTAGAATGAGTAGCTTCAAGTGCCGGCTAAATGAAGATTTTCTGAAAAACAAAACAAACAAAAAACAGAGAAAGAAGTAGAATTTCACAGAGAACCATTAAACAAAGAGACATCTTCTAGGTTTACAGAGCTAAGGTTGCATATAGGTGTTAGTGTTGGGTGTGAGAACAAAGGAAACAAAGCTTTTCTTTTTTTTGTTTTTTTGAGACAAGGTCTCACTATTTTTGCCTGTGGAATCACAGGCTCTCGTTGCCTGGGGTACCAGACTAAAGCAACCTCCAGCCTCAGCTTCACAGGTAGCTGGGATTACAGGCACACGCCACCACGGCCAGCTATTTTTTTTTTTTTTAACTAGGTCTCGCTACAGGCCCCAGGTGGGACTCGAACCACGAATCCTAGCACCGGCCGCTTCATAGGCTGAAGCTTACAGGCACGAGCCACCGTGCCCGGCCTAGGAAATAAACTTATTGATGGAGAAGGCAAGGAGGGTGAACTTGACTGCACTCCATTTGTCCATCCAAGTGTGGTTCATTTCCTCTTACTAGTTATGGGCACCAGTAAGCTGCAGTTTTGGTGGTTGTACAGGGCACACAATCATTTTATGGGGAAATATCTCAAGGAAGTTATGTACCTGCAGCTCCATTTGGATCCGTTTGGACTTAAGATCTGTTGCTCCCACTTTCATAGCAGCCATTCTGATAAGCTGCAAAGAGTTGACTCAGGAATGCATAAATTGGGGGTGGGGGAAATTAGTAAAAATAAAATACTAAGGACCAAGGAAATTTGCAGCAGCAGGCATCTGGGCCTAAAGTCAGATTTATTTAAATTCTTATTTATTTAAACAAGGGGAAGAGCAAAGTTTTGTGTTGAGCTCTGTTCCAGTACCCTTTCTACCTCAGAAGGAAAACTATTTTTCTAGCCTCTATAATGCTCTCTCTTGGTGCCAGTAGGAATTTCAAACTATGAGTTTCTATTAATATAAGAAATGTCAAGCCTAGCACAGTGTTTGCTTGCTCTAAATACCATGAAAACAAATCAGTCATCATTCCCTTATTTCTTAAACTATTTTTGACAGGTTTTGGAGGACTGACCTGTTCTCCCTTAAAAATCCACTGTATATATGGCCTTGAATGGTTATAAGGGTTGCCATTTTTAACAAGACTATGGAGATAATGGTCACTGCCCTCAGGGATTTTCTTTTTTGGCTTTCATTTACTAGCTGGTTCTATATTCTGCTTTTATTAGTAAGAAATTTCACTGATTTTCTGGGCATTTGCTGAGTTCTACCATATCCCCACTACCAATTTAACTGACTTTTGCTGAGAAATTTGATAAATGTCATTGAAAGACAGGATTCTGGCGTCTGATCCTCCTAACATGGCTCGAGAGCTTGAGTCTCATCCCAGACCTCCCTGTGAGGTATAGGTTGAATCATGTGTCTTGATTTCAGCATATGATGGCTGACACCCACCAGATTCTAGTGAAAGACCCTTAATTTGCAATCAATTGATGATGTGTCTCACCTGCTACAGAGAGTTCTGTCCATAAACAGACTCACTGGACAGCTATTATCTGAAAATTTTAATTGCTGAGGCTCACAATCCTGAAATCATATGTCTCATTAAGAACCTGCAAAAGTCTGCTGTTGCTGTAGCCTGCATGTCTATCACTAGGAAATATCCTGATTCTCAAAGTTATGAGGAAAAACACCTGTGATCACCCCATGGCATCACCAACATGAAGGAGACTCTTAAACTTAATGATGATTATTTGGTACTCTCTGGAGGAAGAAGTATATAACATATAAAATAATAGCACCTTAAAGAGATGTCTTTCAGAGTATATCTAGTAATCAACAAAAAGAGAAAAGTAAAGAAAAAAAGATAATGAGAGAAGAGAAAAAGGGGGAGAGAGAGAGATAAAGAGAGAGAGGAAGAGAAAACAAAGGAAGGAGGAATTTTTTAAAATTTTAACAGATACCCACAATAACTAGATCAGAAACCCACAATTTACTAAAATACAGCTCATACAGCAAAAAGATAAAATAATAATGTTTGACTTGTGCAGAATAACAAAATAGACTTTAAATTATATTTAACATCTGCTGGAATATCCCAACTGGAAAAGCTTCACTGCCTTAATCATTGGTACAAATTGCAGTTATAGCTGGGATTCCACTAAAGATACTCTATTATCTTAGGAGAATTACTAAATGTAAAATCAAGAACAACAAACATAGCTCACCTTAACTATTGTTGCTTATGTTACCATGATCTTAACACCCGTAATCCTGAAATATTGCATAGTAAACATGAATAATTTGAGGTAATAATTGATAATGCTTAAATTCTCTTTGGCACATAAAAACTACTTCACATAGTCAGGCTCCCTGTTACTTTTTCACTGTTAAAATAGTTTACAACTCAATGTAAAAGGAAAAGAGGATTGTCTAGCTATGGAACTTAGTATTCAACACCTTTAATAAAAACATAATTATCCCACTGATTCTCCACCTAAAAGCCTAATGTGTCCTGTTCTTTAATTTAGAAAGAATGACCAGGACCCCATGGAGGATCACCATAAAATTAGCACTCTGGTTCCACACATAAAGGTAGAACCACGTATACCTTATGCTACGGTGCCACAGAACCCACAATGCTCCTTAATCTCTTAACACCTGGGATGTCCGGAAATAAATTCAATAAGTAGCAATGAGAGTTCATATATTTTACTTATGGCATCATCACCATGTCTGCTGAAAAGATGCTGCCTTTTATTCCTTAAATAGGATGACCATTAAAAAGGAAGTGTGTCAGTCACCATAATTGGCCAAATTCCAGAATATCATCTTAACACTGAGATGCCCCAGTCAAAAACCAGCTTTATGTTTACTGACTCTGAACCACTGCCATTTATCCTTATGTCTGGAGTGACCACAAGAACAGTGACTTGCTTAAGGTATCCCATTTTGGGCTAAGAACTCTGGGCATTTCTTGCCTTATGATTATTACAAAGATAAGGCAAGGTTAAAGATCTCTCTTCAAATAATGAAGTTATAGTACAAGGTCTCATGAAGATTCTGCTTCCTCTCAGTGGAATTCTAGACATTATTGATAGCAGCTCATTTCATTTCTTGGCCTACAAAATGCTGAATTCTTAAAGTATTAAAAATAATTTCTACCACTCTTATTTCCTCTTGGTTGAATTTCTCAAAGCATAATAAATGCATACTTTAACAAACACACTCAACTAAATAAAATATAGTTCATAAATTAGGAGTGAAGTGTGTCGGAATTCTAATTCATTATTTGATGTTTAAGCCTCACCCTTCCCTCTTTCCCTCTTACTGAACATATTGACATGCTGATCAGAATCACAGGTGCTCCCTCTTTGGGTGCTGATAGGAATGTTAAGTCACACAAGCCTTGTGTAGTATGACAGTATAGGGACTCTCTCTGCATCCTCATTCACTAAAACCCACAATAACTCTAATGTCAGACTCTTCTCTCCAGTCTCACAAGTCTCCTCTCATTTAGGAGGCTGGTCCTGCTCTCCCATGAAAGTCTCATCCTTTAAGTAATAAACCTTTCCATACTCTCTTGTTGTGGGGCTGTGAGAAAGCATTAGTCTGACATCCAGATTAATTTTGGGATAGAAGCAGGTTCTATCCTGCTTCTTCAGAGAGACCACAGTAATCCTTTAATCTTATTTTTACGAAGACAATGTGATAGAGTGAAATAACATAGACTTTGAAGTTAAACAAACATAACTTTTATTTCTGAATCTGCTACTTCTTAGCTAAGGAAACTTTGAACAAGCTGCTTAATGTGTCTCAGACTCAGCTTACAAGACATGAATAACTATTTCTGAGATCAAAGAATGCAGAGTTTATGAAAAATGTACTTTCATGTAAATAAGGAATGACTCAAATGAGGTTTTCAAATTTATGTTTTCACCTTTATTTGATGTTTACATCTGAATCTTCATGCAAATGTGGCCAAATTCCAAATGCCACCTTAGGAAAGATATTCCATAGAGCTGATTATTACCTTCATGTGGTCACCAAACTTGAAAAAGTTCTCTTCTTTCTGGCCTGTGTTACTTGTTCCACTCTCTTTCTTTGTTGACAGGATGAATCAATCATTTTTTCTTTCAGTTTAGTCCCAAAAGCCAGTTAACACATCTCTTAACTTTCTCAATATTGTGGTTGTAAATGAGTGTTTAACTCTGTAGACATGTGTATGTACCATTGGACAAATTACACAGATCACCTACAATTTATACAAGTTAAGTTAGTCAAAAAGTCAATATCTAATTGTTGTACGACATCCTTCTACTGATATGGTACAGAATATGTCAAATAATGGTAACTTCCCTTAGTGAAATTGAAGAAAGGACTTATTAGTTGAGACAACATATTCTAAACCTTCTCTCTTTCCTTATTGGCCAAAACTTTGTTAATTTATTTAGTTATTTTTAAGCCTATATTCTTCATTTATATAATAGGGAACATTACAGCATCTACTAGGGGTCATTTAAGAATTAAGAAAAATAAAGTAACAGATAAAAAGAAGAAAGTAAATATAAGTTGTCACTGCTTTTCAGTGAAAGAATAATCCCCTTACCCACCAAAGAGAAATTAATTACATGGTCTCTTAGTTTTGTTTTGTTTTGTAAATAGATAAGATTTGATATTTTAGAAAAATTAGATGAAAGGTACAAAGCAGCATCATTTAAAGACAAGTTTGGGGACTACGACACATAGAATGGATACAGTGGTATTAAAAACATGCCCACAAACACATATTAATTTGACTCCATTTAAGAGATGGAGAGGAATTTTCCTTTTCTTGACTGTGCTCTGATTGAAGGATTTACTTCTAGTGAATAGAATATACAGAAGTGATGATATGTCCCTTCTGAGATTTGCTGATAGAAATGCTGCAGCTTTAGTTTTGGATTTATTTATTTCTTACCAATCACCTCTTCTGGGGAAGCCAGCTGTTACATTAAGCCAACAACCTTTAAAGAGGTTTATATCTCCAACAAATATTTCCAACAAAGAGGTAGGAAAGTACTGAAACCGAAAAACCACCATGAAAGTGAGAATGAGAGTGAAAGGAGATCCTCCCTCAGATGAGCCTTCAAATGAAAAGCAGCCCTGGTTGCTGACTTTCTCACCACCTCATGACATGCCTCATGCTGGACACCCAGATAATATGCTAAGATTTACAGGAAATTCACTACATATGATTAGATATCTACTACAAATAGACTACAATTTGCTACCCTGATTTAAATGTGATAAAGCAAGACATTAGATCAAATAAAACAATGAAAATGAATAGAAAATACCTTCTGTGGAAGGTCAGAACTAATCAACCTATCTATCAGATCTGTTATCAGAAAATTATTAGCAAACAGGTCAATATTAGTGTCTTACTCTGTGAAGCATGTGTATGAATGGTGAAGCTTTGCATCTAGGAGGGATCATAACTACAGAAGTTGTTGGACCAACTTGAATTTGAAGAAGCACAGTAGTTCTCACTTTCACATTGTGCTGAATCAGCACCTCCAATGATCTGGGCAGCAACCTCAATAATTTGCACTAAGAATAACAACACATAACAAATTACAACCATTGACTTATGAATAAATACACCTCATATGCTAATGAAATTTTACTGCGGACTCAAAGGCAAAATTTTCAAAGTCACAATAATATGACCTTTATTTATCTTTTTTTTAATCCAGCTATTTTTAAAGAAAAAAAAGTCCTGGATATTTGATGGCAAGATTTTCCCATGTCTGAAAGTTATTGAAAATTTGGAGGATAATGGCCATATTGCAAAATTTAGGTTCTGTCAGAACATGGATGGTAAGCTGACACCATAAAACTCTAAAATGAACCATAAAACTTTAAAAGGAGTAACTGTTAATGAGGAATGGAATAATCAGTTCATAAATTTTACGGTTCTGTAATTAAGCTTTGGTTGCTAGAACAGGCTCAAGTTTAATACTGAGGGCCTATGACATCTAAAAATACGAACAACTACAAACACTGACTAGAGAGTCTTCCCAAACATATATAAACATTAACTGTCCACTTCAAAGTTAGGTTCACCATATTCCATGTACCGGATAATCTGTAACCTAGGAACCCTAGTATTTGTTCTTGGACAGAAGTTATTGTAAAAGCTTCACAACTCGTAAAACCTAAGCTCATGGGGGCTGCTAAATTTTAGCTGGCATAACCCTGTGCAGTGATCATTGCAGATTCTACCTTCAACAACAAAGAATAAATTAAATATACTGAAGAAAATATTTATTTACACATGGTAGCCCATATATTTGCAGTCATTCTATAAAGTTATTGTCCCATTGGACAATTTTTATGTAAATGCTATTTTCAAAAATTTAATTTTTTTAGTAATGCTACCAGTTCACCTATAATCCAGGTAGATACTTCTTTTAGGAAGTGTTAGAAATCATGTCAGCATGCTTTTCAAAGCCTAAAGGGAGTATTTAAAATCATAAATAAGATTTGCTTATGAGGCAAATAAAGAAACTCCACATATTGGGAGGCCCAAGTAAGAGTCCAGAAGATTAAAAATTCTCATGTTCTTCTTCAAACATACCCTCTATAAAGAATTACATAACATACCTACAATGATAAATAATTTTTTATTTGTCATCTTAGACATTTGGGTAAAATTTTAAATTTAATTCCATTAAATAGTATGATGTATGTATTAATAAAAAATGACAAAAGATAAAAGGAATGGGAGCAGTTATGGATCAAGAATAAATCAGTTTGGTACTTGGCAATGTATCAGAAAGATAAAAAATCTGTAAAAGGTGAATGAAATTTGCCTTCTTTTCTTCAGACCAGGGTTTGAATTTCAGTTTCTCAACCAAATACTAATATAATCTTAAGTGTGATCATAAGATACTATTAATCACAATTTCTTCATCTGTAAAATGAGGATATAAATAGTACTCACCTCAAAGAAATGTTGAAGATTTTGTGGGAGTTAGTGTATTTGAGACACTGGATAGAATCTGGGAAACAGTCAACACAGTGTTGACCATCATACATATTATAGATAGATAGA
Source organism: Uropsilus gracilis (assembly GCA_004024945.1). NCBI lineage: Eukaryota > Metazoa > Chordata > Mammalia > Eulipotyphla > Talpidae > Uropsilus > Uropsilus gracilis. Next base: position 9,784 of record PVHY01010048.1, read on the forward strand.
TAGATAGATAGATAGATAGATAGATAGATAGATAGATAGATAGATAGATAGATAGATAGATAGATATTTAAATATATATTAAAAAAGCCAACATTATATATTACTATTTGTTATATCACCATTATTAGAGACAAAAATTAATAGTCTCATAGTCAGCATTACCATAAAACAGTATGTTTATTTTGAATTTATGCATAAGCTGAGCTGCTGAGCATGTAAGAAATCTGCTTGTATTTCACAGCCATATAATGGCACAACTATGGTATAATTTTAAATATTCTTGACAAAAACTCATGTTATTTTAATATACCATCATAATTCTACCTCTCTTTTGTGAAAGCATGATATAATCTATTAATTTCTCAATCTAGTATAGCCTAGCAAGTTTGAAGGGAAGGTTGTCAGAATAGATCTAAATGATTTAGATAGTTAACCTTTAAGTAGAAAAGATTTTAGACTACTCTGAAGAGTGACCAGAAACTTAAGGTAGGATTATATATACTATCTATATTATGTTTAATATTTTTTAAAGACAAGATGAATGACAAGCATGATATACGAATTGTTGCACTGACAAAATAGACAGTTTCATGGCAGCTTAAGAAATTCAGAATATATATTTATAAAAGTCTTTTCACCATCTGTCTCACAAGTGTCAAACCTGCTTAAGTTTCTGACATGCACAGCTGGTGATAGGCTGCTGTGCTCCATCTGCATTTATCCCACATGCCGGTTGCTCGGCTGAGACTAATTTGAGGAGCCTATCCTCTAAAAATATTCATTTGGTGGCTAATAGTATTTATTCACTGATGGAAACTGTGTGTGTGTGCACACGCGCCTATGTGTTCAAAATGTCTCATGCAAAACAGTGTCATTAGGAGAACAAGAAAGACTGGGATTTGAGTCTTCCTACTTCTTGTAAGTATATGCTTCTGAGTATTCTAAGCATAATTTGTTCACCTGTCATTGGCAGTTCCAGAGATTCAGTGAAGAAACACAAGCAATTCACTAAACACTATGCTTTGCACACAGTAGACATTCATCACTACCTCAGCTATTACTCCTACAACTACAATTATTACAATTAGTATGTGATTCAAAGAAATTATTTCATTCTTTAACCTGTCACATGAACCACATTAGTTCATATGATAGAAAAATTATAAATATGACAAAATCAATTCAAGCCAGAGTAAAGTTTGTCATAAATGATATTAAACTAGAAAAAAAAATGTAAAACAAGCTAGTCTTTTAAAATTATAAAAGTCTCTATAAAATAGTAGCAAAAATCACAAGGAATTTAAGGCATAGGATACAAAGCTGCACATAGCTACCAAAAGTTAATTTTAAAATAAAACATAACTTAGTTTGTAAAAATTAATTGTCACCATAAAAGAGATGGTTTAAGTAAAGCACTAAAATCCTGTTACATAAATAGAAATATTCAGAAATATTGAAAATCATTATAAAGCACATGAAAAATGTTCACTGTCATTATCAAAGAAAGGTAATCAAATTAGTGCAATTCTAAAACATATTTTCATTTTTCCAATTATAAGCTATTATCAATGGCATTAGTATTGCCTGTACATAGATCAGGTTGCTAATATTTACAGGGTGTGAGTAGAAACTTGGCAGGAAGTGTCAAGAAATTTAAAGAAATTAACCTAGTAATTCAATTGCTAGTGATTTATTCTAATTTAATAGCACCTTAGACAAATGTCTGTATCCAAAATGTTGATCTTGGGATTTTTATGTCAAAAATTTAAAAACAACATCCCTGAATAAGACATTCCCTTAATAAATCATTTCATAATTTTTTCTAATTATATTATATTATGATAAAATGTAATTTTATGAAAAAATATGAGTGAAATAATATTGTAATACAAAATTGCTGAAAAGAATGATAAAGTTAAAGGGAGGGTTAATGTTTGCTTTTTCATTTCTGATTTAATGTCTGCTTTTTAATTTCATTTCATTTCTGATAGGAACGCTTTGCTCAGCTCAACTCTTGTGAATCTTACCTCTCTGTGCATAAACTCTGCTTCAGAGGTTCACCCCTCCTGAAATTTGCAGCACAAAACTTAGCTCGTAGGGGTTAGATGACATATGAGGGCCAGAAGGTTACTTCAGAATCCACATGTTGACCTTAATGCTTTATGTGAACCAAAACTGCTTTCAAAACAGTAAGGTATTACAGAAGCTCTTAAAATTTTCAAGTGGCTCCAAGAGTTTTTGCATCCAAAATGACTCCATGGTTCCAAAAGAGGGTAATTTTGCTTGTAGATTCTTATTTTCCCATGTCCTCACTGTGCCATACCATAGGTTTTGGACTCTGTAGACCTGGTTTTGGTTTGAGATCTGCATTCTGTAACTGTGGGTTTTTTATCTAATGACTTAAATTCTCAGAGCCTGCTTTTCTTATCAGGGGAAAAGAGTTAATGTTAATTGTAGTAGTGCTGAAGTGAGATGAAGGCCATGTGTCATAAGCACTGCATGAGGAATGAAAGGAAAATCAGTAGCTCTATGCAGAAGTGCTGCTGTTGTAAATGCAATGGGAATACACACACACACACACACACACACACACATATATATATATATATTTGAATTAGTATTTTCAATTACTTTGGCTAAATAAAGTGAAGTTACTGGATCATGGAGCATTCCTATTTTAAATTTTTTGAGAAATCTAATATTGTTTTCCATAGCAAATACAACAATTTACAATCCTAGAGTAAAAGGATTCTTCTCTGTTCTCCACATTCTTACCAATACTTGTTATTTCTTATCTTTTTAATAATTGTCGTTTGAACAGGTATGAATCCATATATCATTGTGAATTAGTTTATATTTTCCTAATGATTAAGAACTCTGGTTTGGATGATAAGCATTTTCATGTACTAAATGAACATTGGTATGTCTTTAATAGAATTTTATGAGTTATTGTTTACAGATTTGGAATATTGAAACCTATCAGATGATTTGCAAATATTTTCTTCCATTTGACAAGCTATTTTTTATTTTGTCAGTGGTTTCCTTTGTTGTACAGAAGCTTTTTCATTTGATATAGTCCTGTTGGTTTATTTTTGTTTGTGGTACTTTAGCTTTTGTTGTCAAAATGAAAATACCATCATCAAAACTGATGTCAAGGAGTTACCACCTATGTTATTTTGTATGTAGTTCATGCTCTAAGTTCTAATTTTAGGCATTAAGGACAATTCCATATATTCTCATTTGTTTCCAGTGAAAGGCAATTTATCGCTATCATGAATAAAGAGGGCAGAGTGATTTCCTTACAGAAGGAAAAGAAAGGAAATCTTTGATTATATTTTATATTTGTTTCAGAAAGTCAACATTATTATTTATTTGCTTCTGATACACTGCATAGTAGCTATACAAACTGACAAATCATTTCATAAGACTGCCCTCAGGTGTTGCACCTGATGCACAATATAGAAACTCAGAAGAAAATGAACAGCTTTCATTTTACACAATGTTATTAGAATAAATCAAGTTCATTCACTTTCAAAATTTCAACATAATTTTTTAAGGAAATTTTAAAAAGTCTAACATTTAAATGGAATTATAAGAGATCTTTAATAGCAAAAATAATCTGAAAATAAGAAAAAAATAGAGGTCTCATGCTCCTAATTTCAAAGAACACTACAAAGTGATAATAAATTGAATTGTATGACATTGGAGAAACAAGAATTTTAAAACAGATTGAATAACTAGACTTGATGATGGAAAATCAAATAATAAAATATCATATTTTTTAAGGCAGAAAAGCAAGAGGTGTATAAGGAAAAACAGGAAATATCTCTAAACAGAGGGTACTATTCATAGTCATTTTTTTTTTAAAGGTGATAATCACAAGATCTAACACGGTGGCTCGTGCCTGTAAGCTTCAGCCTATGAAGCGGCCGAAGCTAGGAATTGTGGTTCGAGTCCCACCGGGGCCCCTAGCAAGACCTAGTCCCCAAAAAAACAACTGGGCGTGGTGGCATGCGCCTGTAATCCCTGCTATCTGGGAAGCTGAGGCTGGGGATTGCTTGAGTCTGTGATACCCCAGGCAATGAAGAGCCTGGGGTTCCATGGACAAAAATAGTGAGACCTTTATCTAGTCTTAAAAAAAAAAAAAAGTGATAATCACAGAGGAAAGAACTAGTGAGTTTAAAATATGCATCAATAGAAGTAATGCAACTAGAAAATTGGGAGAACAGAAAATCCTTTTAAACTGAACAAAACTTTAGGAACTTACAGAAAATATCAAAAAGTTCTTTGAGTATTTAGTAACTCCAAAAAAGGGAAAAGTAAAATGTGAAGTAAATATTTGAAAACATAACGAAATAAATTTACAGACTCAAGAAGCACAGCTAAAACCAAACAAAATAAATCCGGACTAGACATGCCTATATTTAAAGATATTTTGAGAATAATTCTTTAAATACCTCACCACAAGAAAAAAAGTCACAACTATGGATGATGATGGATATTAATCAGAATTATAGGGGTGATCATTTCATATTATGTACAAAAATCAAACACCTTGGGGGGAAAATGACTAGCTCTTATAATAAAGGTTCAACTTCAGCACCCTCATTATATAAACATTCTTGAGATAGGATTACTGGTAATTTATATTTTTTTTCTTTGTGCTTTTCTGTATTTTTAAGTTTTTATGTTGTCTGTGCAATTTATTTAATAATAAAATTGCTACATAGTGTTCTGAGAACACATTTATCAGATCTACCAGATATAATTTAACTTTCAAACACTGGAAGTAAAATATGCAACACTTGTAGATATAATTCACTCCTTAATGTTACCCATTGTACTCCAAGTTCATATTAACATATATTAACATTTGCTTTAATGTTTTCAGATGTATTAATTGGTGAAAAGAATCTTGATATGATGCCAAAGAAATCAGCCTTTTTAATGTGCTATCTCATTCTTACCTTAAACATGAAAATTTGTCTTGTTTTGAATATTGAAGACAATTTAGTGTAAGTACCAGGATTATTATCCATATTTCAATGCCCAATAGCTACAACAAATTGTTCTGTACAGGCTGAGAAGCTTGATGCTACTACACAATAAAATTACCTCATAATAAAGAAAAAGATACATGCCTAGCAACACATTAGTACAACTGCTGAAAGCTAAAGATAAAAAATTTAAAGTAACAAGCGAAAAATGGTACATAAATGGAACATTAATGTAAATAGCTTTGAAGATTTTACTAGCAACCATGTTAGCCAGAATTAAGAAAACAGAGAGAAAATGTGAAAAATGCATACCTACTCAAAATGAAAATGTGAAACAAAAAGAAATATAAAGTCTACAATCTGATAGACAGCATTTACAAAATATATACTAGTTGTTGAACACGTTTTTTCCCCCAGAGATTTGGAACAAGGCAAGAATGTCTGATACCACTTGTCCCACTTGAAATCATACTCCAAGTTCTAGAAATAGATAGCACAACTGATTTTCAACAAAGGTACCAAGTGTTTCAGTAGGAAAATAAAGACCTTAAGTTTTGCTTCCAGTGAAACTTGAAGATATATTTTATCCCACACATACAGATGGCTAAATGGTACTGAAACTGCCATTAACACTCTTGTCTCATGCTATATGTAAATTAACTCAATTGTTATAAAAATAACTTATTTTTCATTTAATTTTAAAATAGGAAGATTATCTTAAATGATCTGGGTTAGTTCAATGTAGTCACAAAATGTGGAAGATGGAAGCAGATGGAAGTCAGTCTCAGACAGATGTCATATGAAAATGACTTGTTCAACCTGTGCTCACATTGCACTAGTGGGAGAACATGCCCAAGAAAGGCAGGCAGCATTGAAAAGCTAGAAAGGTAAGAAAGAAGATTCTCCAGTGGAATCTAAACAAGGAAATGAAACCTGATAACACTTTGGTTTTAGTTCAATTGACCAATTTTGAATTTGGACATCTAAAACTGTGATAGTAAATGTTTTGCTTTTAAAAAAAATGCACCACAGGTCTACATGGAAATACAATGATGCACAACTTTCAGAAGGAAATGTAAGAGAAAATCTTTACAAATATAAAGCAGAAATTTCCCCACAATGATCCTTAGGAAACAAGTCCTATTTTACCAGTCCCCAAAATGAGAAAAAGTGAAAAAATATAATTCTATAAATAGTAACATTTTCTAATCAACAGAAACAGTATACTTAGAGAAATCTATCAACTTCAAGTGGTGGAAAAGGACAAAAACATTAGCATGTGGTTATAAGTTGAAGGCCAACATCTCCATTAACTGGCTCCAGAGCATGTTGGAGAGAAGGCTGCAGCTGTTACCATCTTTTATGTATGTGTGATTCTATCTGCTGCTCATACTAAACAACCTTACAAACAATATGACTTTTAATAAGTACAAGTGCACTGTGTTCTACTAGAAAACCCTAAAAGGGAAATTCCAAAACACCCCAGATGTCCACTAATATCTTCAGTGTCTGAATATTCTCTATAAATTTCAATTCTTTGTAACTACTTTAAAAGAAAACAGTGCAAAAAGATGTAGATCTTATTGTGGAATAGTCTCAGATGAAATTAGAAACTCCTCTGAATTTTAAATCAGCGAAAGCAATATTAATTTTAATGGCAAAGTCAACTCATGCCAGACAACACTTTCATTATTTAGAAAAGAAATGTTTATGTGCTTGGAGACAATTTTCCATTGATTTCTCATGTGTCTGCATGTATAGGTATTAACAGCTAATTTGCTCCAAATGATATTTTCAAGTAAGCTTGTATGAGCAAGCTGTTAGGAAAGATAGCGATGTCTCCCTCCCTGAAGATTTTCTTACATCCAGAATCTTTGCTTACATACAAGTAAACCTCTCTCTGTCTCTCTCTGTCTCTCTGTCTCTCTCTGTCTCTCTGTCTCTCTCTCTCTGTCTCTCTCTCTCTCTCTCTCTCTCTATATATATATATATATATTGCTCACCTTGCCCACCCCTTTACCTTTGAGTATAATAAAAGCAATGTATCCCTCAAGGTTCATATATGTTTATATTACAGAATAATAATAATAATGTATCTTGATCCAGAGGGGACCATGGCAAATTTGCATTTGCCAAAAATCTTCCATGTAAGATCAGGTTTTTCTTGGATCAGTGTTCATCTTGGATAACATACTCTACCACTGAATAGACAGCAGTCAGTTCTTATCACATCATCCTCAGGAACAGGGCAAAGGTAACTGACCCAACCTGGTTATTCTGGCTACTGCTGTTGATGTCACTAATAAATTGTCTTTATTAAGACTAATAAATTGACTTATAAATTGTCTTTATTAAGACTAATAAATTGACTTACTAATAAATTGACTTATAAAAAGACTTATTAAGACTAATAAATTGTCTTTATCCTGGGTGATCCTCTCACCCAGGATCTGTGTCTTCTACCAAACTGTAACAAGCTAGCTTATTAGATTGCAAACAGTGGATGGCTCAGATCCTTTAGATAATGTCACAATACAAAGCTACATGCATCCTAACATTCAACTTGAAGATTCTTTCATGTTTTCATTTTAGAAAGAAATAAGAGAATTTGAATAGGAGACTGAGAAAGAATAGTCAATGAAGTCAAGGTTCTATCAAGAGAGTTGATGCCCTTAGAAGTCCAGTTAAGGGAATTTATGGTGGAAACTATTGCTGATAAAGATGGAGAACTGATCATATCCAGGACTATAGAGATCATTAATAACCCTGCAAAGAGCTCAGGGAGTGATATGAATGAAAGACTAGCTAGTATGCATTCAGGAGAGAAGAATGGGAGATTGATGCAATGGCTGGTATAGATGTTCCCATTTTAGAGCTGAGGAAACTGAGCATCAGGAAATTCAAAAATCTTACTCCTTTAAATACCCCTAGTAACTAATGATACTGAGAAAACCTGATTGTGTCAGATTCTCTTACCATTCTAACATGCAGCCTACAGAATGCTAATGCTGTTAGGATCTTAATCCCTTTGACAAAAGAGAATTTAGAAGTCATTTGTGAATTAATAGCTGTATTCTGAATTATGATTGAGATGAACTGTGCACTGGCTAGCTATACTTTTAGGTTAATGAAGATATATTAGATTTAAAATGATGGCTAGGTAATTTACATTTCAATTGACTCTGAGAATTTAGGGTTTATTGCCTGGGGAAAACCTTAATTCTCCTATATTATGATTGACTATTCCATTGTGGTGGGGATATAATTTGATTTTAGCCAGGACTCACAAAGCAATTTAGCTTTTTTCCTCTTTCAGTTCTTTTCTTTCTTCTTCAACATAGGTAACATCTATTTTGGTCTTTGCATAAATTATGTGCCAGAGTGGCCATCTCAAACCACACAGCTGCTCTCCTATTTCAGTGAGTTTTGGTTAATGCAACATCTGCCTTGTCTTTCTCCCACTTGCCCATGTGTTAACACCCAGCTTTGCAAAGCTCAAAGAATCTCTCAAGCACATAATAAATAAGTTCCAATGAATTAGAACTGTCTGCTTCAGCTAATAGTAGGAGACATGTTAGTTGTTGTTTTGTATTCTCTGTTAGCTAATTAAAAATTTCTCCTGCTCTCTCAGGGCAACTCAAATAGTCAATGTTTAAAACCTCCTTTTAAAAAGTTAACTGTTCACACACACACACACACACACACACAGATATCTTCCTGTTTACCCCACCCTACCCACCACAGACCAAGAAAAATCAGTGTCTTCTTTCTAGATAAAGATAATATTGGTTTACAACACTATGTATGACTTAGAGGTTATAGAACCAGACTTCTCATGTGTATGTTATCAAACAACACCCACCGAAGTGCTCATATCCTCCACTATAGTCCTCTGACCCTATTTCCACCTTCTCCCTCCCAGTCAAATCCATCTCTAGCCTCAATTCTAGTGACATTTGTAAGCTTCGTTAGTTGTTTGGTTTATCATGACATTTCATTTTTTCATTCTATATTTCTCATATAAGTAACACTATCTTATATCTGTCTTTCATTTTCTGACTTATCGCATTTAACATAACGCCCTCCATACTCACTCATGTTTTCACAAATGGCAAGAGTTTATCTTCTTTTACAGTTGAGTAGTATTTCTTAGTTAGATTACACATCTCCCTAATCTATTTATCTGCCTCCAGGCATTTGGAAACATAGTTGTTTCCAAGAAGTTAGTGACTAGTGAGTATTAGTTTATCTACTTGATATTAATTTAAATTGACTAAAATCATCTAATGAATTAACTATTATTAGCTGCAGAGCTACTTTTTTCTACAATTAAAGAAAACATTTGTAATTTTTTCCCATCCTATCTTCTCTATCATTGTCACATGCTAGTTTATTCTTTCTCTTGTTATTTTGATCAAATTTAAACTGACACCAAAAATATTATAATTACTTTAAATTTAAATTTTGCTCTTGACTGATAGAAAGTATATACTTAATAGATGATCCCAGCGGCTAATAAGGAACTATTAATTATTTTCTTTGGCAGGTCTATTTTCTTAAGTAATTATTTTGTGATTTTTATTATAGTAAAATCCTACTAGAAGAAAATACTGGATAATGTATTAAATAATAACATTTGTTGAATAATGATGTTTTATAATTGAGAGTAATAATTACATGTGTATTTTGATGTGGACAGTAAAATATATTATGGTCAAAAATTTGGATAATACATGGCATGTTTTACAGAAAAAATATTCATTTATATGTTAAAAGCAGAAGCAGAAGTGTTCCAATATATTATAGAAAAGATCCATTTTTCTGTTTATTTAATATATATTTAGCATATATGAAACTAATTAGGTAAATATTTCAACCATTCAGTAGAATTAATGTCATTAAATATTATCCAACTTAAAAATATATTTCAAGTTGAAAAGTTAATACTACTACTACTACTACTACTACTACTACTAGTTATACTAACCTTCTAAATTCAAGAAAAACAATGTTCCAAGTCATAGGTCTGCCAGAAAATTTTGCCCTAGATTTATTTTAGTTTTGGTAGAGAGGAATAGATAACCTTCAAAGGTGGTATTATTTCAATCTATGGGTTTTAGGATTTTGCTTTATTATGAAATATATAAAAGCCTAAAGGAAAGAGCAGGATAAATCATGGCATTTTAAAATAGTTAAAGAAGAACTATCTGTACTAAAAATTGAAGAATAACATGACATATGTATAATCATGTTTTGACATGGTAAGGCATTTAGGTGAGTGGGAAATCACTAGGATGTTGATGATGGCATGAAGGACTGCCAACTTTTCACTTGGCTCTGATGGTTAAGTAAGACAATAGGAAAATCAAGACCACTCTGGGTGTTGTGAGAAGCAGAGAATGAAATAAGTAAGTCTTATAGAAATATAACTGCCAAACAGAAATATAACATAAATTGCAAATGCAAGTTACATAATGGGGGAGCTTTCCATTTTCTACTGGCCACAATAAAGTAAGTCATAGAGCTATGATATTAAGCTAATAGTATTTTTATAATAAACTCAAATTGATTAAAATTTTAGATATGAGAACTGCAACAATAAAATACATTAAAAAAGACATTGGCAGTATTTTCCATGAAGTTATTTTTAGTGACTCGACCCCTGTGACTAGGAAATTGTAAACAGAAATAAATAATTGGGATCACCCCATTTTAAAAAGTTTCTGTATAGTAAGAGAAAGCACAAGATGATTAAGAAGACACTTTATTGAATGGGAGAAAATATTTACATAAAACATAACTGTTAAAAAATAAAAACTTAAGATATTTTTAAAAATTCATAGGGTTCAATACTTAGAAAAAGTGAATAGTCCAATGAATAAATGCTTAGCACATGTGAACAGACACGTCACCAGAGAGGCTATCCAGCAGATCAAAAGACACATTAAAAAATGTTCATTGTCACTTATAACAACAGAAATACAGATTAAAATCACAATGAGAAACTATCTTACAACTGTGAAAATGGCACCTATTAAAAGGCCCCCCAAAGCGTTGGAGGAGATACACAGGAAAAAGGAATGTCACTACATTGTAAGGAATATAACTGATATAACCATAATGAAAAGAAATTTGGATCTACCATAAGAAACTAAAAATGGAAATAACAACCCAGTCATCACACTCTGGGGCATCTATCCATAGAATATGGGATTAACAACACTAAAACAATAGGTTCCACAGTGTTCACAGTGGCACTGTTTCCAATAGCTATGACATGGAAGCAGCCTGAATGTTAACAGACGATTATATCAAGATGTGGTGTAGCCATATCAGGAAGTTGCAAACAACTATAAGGAAGGATGAAATGCAGTCAGTTTCAACAAAATGGAGGGCATATGAAAGAATTCCATTAAGCAAAGTAAACTAGCACAGAAATCAAATACTGGACAGTTAAATGTAAAACATCCAAAATAATCAGTGAATATGAATAAATTTCCTGAAGTTCCTGAGGTTAAAAGAGAGAAGGAGGAAAAAGGACTGGGCAATATAAGGGATGGTGGTATGGGAAAATAATAAAATAAACAAACAAACAAACAAATAAATTGAAGTTCATTCTAACCTGCATCTGGCAGCTATCACCACACCATTTATATTGTATTTTCTACTATCTATACTTAAAAAAAAATAGTGAAATCATATTCAACACAACATGGTCATGGTATGTATCATATATTTCAGTCTTCTAAATATTACTGGAGTTATTTAAATTCCCAAGATCTTATTTTAAGTGGAGTCAAATATTCTCAAAATATGTGAGAAACTGAAAATGTTATTATTCCTACATTACCAGGACTGACAGGGATGAAATATAAAATAGCTTCACAATCCTTCTTAAAACATATCTTTTCCCAGGTAGTTTTACTCTGTAAAACTGACCAGGAACTCTGATCTCTATAATTTGATTCATTTTTAAATGCATTAATGTTTAGTCTTTATACTGGAAAAAAAAAAAAAAACAAAAAAACGTTGTGAAAGATAATTCCAAAATCAGCCTGTGACCCATCACACCTCAGTGGATTTGGCGCCTGATCTTTTCTCATTCTGGTGTAACCCCAGCATCCCCGGTTCATTTAATTCTTTAAACTTTAATTAAAAAACAGCAGGAAAAGCCAAGAAGATAAAGCAGATGAAAATCCCTTTATAGCCTGTAGTACAGTGAATAACAGTTTGAGAATATGAGGAAATTTTTGTTCAAATATGAATATAATCCATGAAAATTTATTTCTCCTGGGCCATCACTTTGCAGAGAAAACTGTATCAATCTTTTGTTTCACACCAGAAATATCAGAATCAAGACATCTGGAAAATCTGTGTATCTGTTCTAAAGTGTTCTTTTTGAACTACCTCTTCTTCCCCTTTTTTGTATCATTTAGTCCTGCTGTTAAATCTATTTTATTGTGATATCAGATTAGTAATCTTGCAGTGCAGTCTGTACTAAATAATGTGACCATTTCAAAATTATAGCAAATATGAGAGTCAGACTATGTCTTTGAAGGGCAAATTAACCTTCTAGTGCTGACTATAGAAGTGATTTGTTTGTAGCATAGTTATAAACTGAATTGGGCCATAGATGTTAATAAAAATGGGACATAGAGCTTAGTCCAGTGTCCTGCATCTAAGACACATTTGATAAATATTTTCTCTATGAATCTATGAACAAAGGTGTATATGAATGAAGAAAGTATTTACAGAGGTGGAAATGAAGTGAAAATAAGTGAGTTCTTTGTACTGGAAATACATACATGGAAAATAAACTTTAATAATTTCCATCTTTCCTGCTAGCTATATTTAGTGTACTTAGTGTATTTTCAGTGCAATTTCCCTAATTGGGAAAGAATAATTGAATATTCAGGTTCATACATTTGATTAAATGATTTTCTTAAGCTGAGCACAATTAGAGACTATCATAAAGAGACCCTCTAACCGTGCCTTGCAGGGAGCATGTTTAGAAGAAATGAAGATTTCCGAACAGGTTTTCCTAAGATACGTCGCTTTGGAATTATTTACATATTTACAGCTAAAGTCAACTAAAGCCCTGATCTCATAATAAGTTTTTCACAACTTGCTTAATCACCCAGACAAGTGAAAATCAAGGATTTTACCTAAAATTAAGATTATTATCAGAAATCATCTTTCTGTGAGCCATACCTGTCTACCTTGGGGCAAACATTTAAATACAGAGCATTTGCTCTTTTGGGGGCATGATTCACCTCCTCATGTGAGTCTTCTTCCTTTCTTTCTCCTTGAAGCCCCAGTTCCTCCTTCATTCTATAACTCAGGATATAAAGACACTCATTTCCCATTTATTTTGAAACCTGCATCCATGCAGATTTTCTACATGTAACAATGTTCTTACACTCCAGTTAATCTAGTCTGATTTTTTTTTTTTTTTTTGAGACTACGTCTTGCTATTTTTGCCCATGGAACTGCAGGCTCTCGTTGCCCGGGGTACCACAGACTCAAGCAATCCCCAGCCTCAGCTTCCCAGGTAGCTGGGATTACAGGCGTGCGCCACCACACCCAGCTATTTTTTTTGTAACTAGGTCTTGCTACAGGCCCCAGGCGGGACTCGAACTGTGATCCCTAGCCCCGGCTGCTTCATAGGCTGAAGCTTACAAGCACAAGCCACCGTGCCCGGCATAGTCTGATGTTGATTTGATAACTTGACAAACCTGAAGAAACCCCAAAGGGCAAGAGGATTTTTCTCTCCAACCCTAAGGAAGCTAGTATTCTCTGATAGTTTATGAACTAATGGCAGAATAATAGAGTCAAACTTGAAATCACACAGGAATGGTTATGTTCACCCAGGACACACCTTGTTGCTCTTTTGTTGTTGTTGTTTAAATGTTTTCTTTTCCACAAGGAAATGTATATTTCCTTTTGCTAACACTAGTAGTGTTGTTATTCTCCCTACCTCCCTATCACAGAACATAGAGTTCCCTCTTTTTAGACAGATTTCTTTAGTTTTGGAGCATGAATAAAAGAAAGTCATTACCTACTACAGTAGGCTGAATAATGCTTCCCCAAATTTATCAGATCCAAATGGTTTAGAACCTATGATATCACTCTCATTTACAAAAGATGTAATTTTGGATGTGATTGTATTATGGATTTTGAGATTACACTGGTGATCTTGACCCAAAAATCACCAGCATTCTAACAAAAATTAAAAAAAAAAGGGGATATTTGGCCGGTAACACAATGAGAAGATGCAGAGATGGAGAGAAATTTGAAGGTGCTGGATTAGCACCTGGCAATGACACTGTAGTTAATGAATGAAGGTTGAAAACTCCCAACGCCTGAGCACACAGAGAACAGGTTTTCTGTGCCTCTAGGGAAATGCACCTTGCCCTCACCTTGACTTTGACCCAGAAATACTGACTTTGAACTTCTGGTCTCCTGAATGGTATGAGAATAAATTTCTCTTGTTTGAAGCCACTGAGAGTATAGCATTTTATTACAGCAGCCATGGTAAATAAGTATGTGACAAACCCATCTTGGGCTTCTCTTCCCTTTCCCTATCATTTATATTTAATTGGCTCCGCTCTATATACAATTCTACACATGCTTATGTAAATTTTACTTTAATTTAAAGCAGCATCTCTTTCAAATTCAACTCTGTACTTTGTCAATGCACAGCAGCATCATAGAGAGTAAAAAAGGAATAGGGAACCTCTTTTATCAAACAGCAGCTACCCATAATAGAAACCAAAACAGCAAATTGCTTTCTTCTTCTAGAAATAAAATTAATGTTTTTCTTAAATTTTCAGTTTATGTGAAACAAGAGTTAACTTTTCTATAAAAGGAAAATTATTGTACCCAAGTTTTCAGACACTATTTTATAATGTCTGATTCTCCTTAGGGAAGTTGGGTTTGTGTTCATGAATTATGACAGCCAGTCAGGATGTCACCAGTGACAGATATCCTTGTGACAGGATCAATGATATCTGTCAAATATTTTAATCCTCCCCCCTACACATACACATACACACACATATTCACACATACATTTCTTGGCATACTTTCAATGCTGGTCATTGAAATATGATCAGAAGAGACTCATGTCAATTCTTACCATTGACAGATTTCCAAGGACTGTTTCTCAGAAGCTCTGCTGCAATGACAAAGGAGACTATGTGTACACAGAGTATAGCTGCAGTGTGGAGCCTTGTTAGGCCTGAATGTGGGGCCTGCTGACCCTGTGCTATGAGAGACTAAATTTTTGCTGTTTTAACCCACTGAGATTTCTGTGGTGTTTGTAAAGCAGTCCCTAGTCTAACATGAGAAATACAGGTGATTTCCTATATATGCCATTTTTTTTTTTTAGAATAATGGTGTTCAAGAACTGGCAATGAATTTGGACTTAATAATAATTTCTTAGTAACTCCCCATGGAACTAATATTCAAAAGAAAACAATTCATTATTCTAACTTGAAACAGCACAATTTGACATGAGAAATAACCCATTTTTAACAATGGAATCTCATAACCTATGTGAATAACATTTAACTCTTCCAAAGTAAGTTTAGATGATGATACAAAACACATACTTTCATTGTCCTTGATTTCTTGCTATCAAACTTATCAAATTTACACAAAATAGCCAGAAAGTAATACTTTATAGTACAGAAATAGAAAAGTTTTTGGCTTTAAGTAACTGACTTGGTAAAATTTAAACATTTTAAGAAATTTTATTTTCCTCAAAAACTTCTTAGAATTTTGATGAAGTGTTTTAGCATAAACTAAATAAAGACATTTAAATAAAGACATGGTTAGTAATATATACACTGTGAAGTAACTGTGATGTCAAGATATTTTAGAAACAACAATAGCTGATATAACTGACATATTTTATAATTAACTTGTATAAAACAATAAGCTGTTTGGAAGTTTTTACATTCTGAATAGAGAAATTGACATTATATGTAAAGGAAAACATTCACTTGCCCTGTCTTCTGAAATGTAGATAATCTGTAATTTCTTGTTCCAGGAATTCCTTACACTAGAGGTGTTCTCTTTGGAGTTTTCCACCAGATGTGAAGTCTCACAGAATTCTCCCGGGAGGTTTATCACAATCAAACCTGCATCCGCTTGGAGATGTGTCATTATTCAAACCTTTAACAGTAAATATAAAATGCACACAATCGAAACGGAACATAACAAGCGGAGGTCCCTTAGGAACTTGACTACAGGGATCTCTGCTGGAATAGAAAAATGTAATGATCCATGGAAACAGAACAATAATCAAATTTGTAGATACAGGAAGACATTAATTACAACAGAGGTACTTAGAATACTATGGTGCTGGGAAGAAAGGTCAACATGTTGGGAAGTCAGTGAAATGATTACTCTGGAACTGATAAAAATTCTTACTTTGTCTTATCTAAGAAGCACATCTATCTAAAATTTATTTCTGTTAAAATGTGACAGAAATCATATGTGAGCTCTTTTGTGATAGTTGCATCACATTCCCACCTGCTATATTGTAGTGAATATTTTTAACAGCATTTCAAAGTCAAGATTTATTTGCATAAAATAATCTTTAACTGATTTAAGGGCCAACACAAAACATCAAAAGGAATGTTGAAAGACAAAATAACTCATGTAAGTGGAACAAACTGATGTGAGAACAAGGTATCCCCATGAATCCCTTCCTCTTATACTTAAAATTAACAAATCTAAAGTCATTTAGTAAAACACATTTTCGGTTCAAGAAAATTCATACCCAATTTTCACTTCCATATGAAGTACCTTATATTCTGTCAGTTCAATTATCTAAAACCCTTGAAGGAATTTTTTTAATCCGTTGAGGTTCCTAGAAAAACTGTAAAATATAACCCAAGTGGTGTGTTCATTAAAATGTCAGAAATATTTTCAAGTCCAAATAGAACAACATATTTTTCCTGTGTAGTGATAATACAATAACTATGCCAGGAGGGTGTAATTAGCAACCATTTAAAAGAACAATTGTCTTAAATTATTCAGACTCTTCATGCCTAGCATCTTAATTAAGAAACAAAATTATTTTAAGTTCATCCATAGGAAAAATAGAAAAATGAAAATCAACTTAATGAAAAAATAGAAGTTTGGGAGCTTATTTAAAATATTTCGCACATAACAGAGCTGGTACTGTTTTGACAGGGTACTTCAAATGCCATTAACATTGACAGAATGTTATAGTTTTACAAAGAATTTCAAGAAGCAAAGCAGTGATTGTATTCTATCTGGATCTTCCTACCAGAGTTGAGAATACAGAAACTGAGAGCTCCGTGGTGTTGCCTTATTCTGTTTAATCTGTTTTAACTTACAACAGAGAAATAGCCAAGTTCTTGGGTGGCAATCATGCACCTCTCTAAGCCTAAGCAGGCTTGGCTTTGAGAACCATTCTGCATGCTTAACACCAAGTTGTAGGTGTAGCCTTCAGCAATAGCTACTGCAAGAAGTACAGATCCTCACTTGGTCTGGGTAGAGAACCAACTGGTCGTCTCCAGCTAAATTCATCGCCCTGTCTCTGTCTGCAGAGGGAAACTCAGCTGATGACCTCTGTAAACTCTGTCCTGGGCACTAGTCTGTTCTTTGGAGACCTTTTGACCCAAGTAATTACGTTTCTATCTGCCTCTCTTATTTGGATTGGAAAATGAAAGCTGTGAATTGAGTGGCACCAATACGTTCACACGTGGACTGAACTTTGCAGTGAAAAGGAAGAGGTTGTCAAACCAGAATATTTTTTAATGGAACAATTAATTCTATACTGTATATAGACTGCAAGATAAAGACATTAGTGAGTTGGAAATAAAAGGACATTAAAAAGATGCAACAAGAGTAAGAAAGTTAATGATGTTAAGTTTCAAAGTAAAGGATAAAAGGGAGAATTTTTTTTCAAAATGTCTATGTATTGCTCCTAATGCACATGACATTCTTTGAATTTTTTTAATCCAGATCACTTTTTCTCTACCACTACACCTTATAGCCTTTTATCCTTCTCCCTCTGTGCCTCAAAAACCTGATGCCCTTTATAAGTTTCCCTATTTTTCATAAGTATTTTGCTTTGCCAAATCATCTACTGTGTTTGTCCTTGACTTTCCAACTTGTTTTACCAAACATAATTCCCTCTAACTTTCATTTTGCAGTAAAGGCCAAGATTTCATTTTTACTTATGGATGAATAGTGTTCTATACTGAGATATAATGTATGTTGATCTAATCTTCCACCAGTGCATATTTAGGTTGCTTCCATATCCTATTTGCTGCAAATCTTGCTGCAATAAATGCATACGGGTTTTTGAGTTGATGAGTTTTATGTTTTTTAGATAGATGGTCAGGAGAGCGAATGCTGGGTTATATGGCATTTACATTTTTAGTTTAAGGTAAATCCAGGTTACTCTCCAAAATGGCTACATCATCTTACTTTCCATAAACAACACAAAAACACTGTTATAAGAAATATAAACCTCCTAATGCTTCTCTGCCTTAAAAAAGAGATGCAGTCAAAATTTGACAGAATTTAAAGAGGAAACTGACAAATCCGTAGCCAAAATTGAAGGCTGTAGCACTCCTCTCAGTGACTGAGAGAATAAATCAAGGAAGAATCAATAATAAATTTGTACAATGTTTGAAAGCCACAGTCAACTAACTTGACCTAATTGACACTGGTAGAAAACTGCATCCAACAGTCAAAGAACACACTTTTTCTCCACTTGTTCAGAGAAATGTCACTAAAATAAATTGTTTGCCAGACTACAGAATATGTCTCAGTATAGTTCACAGGACTGAAATCATATGGGACACTTTCACTCACAAAAAACATTTAAAATTAGTAACAACAATAAATCTCACAAAACCCAATTGTCAAAAAAAAGTCAAAAAGACACATAAAAACATTTTATAAATGTGATAATTAAAATACATTAAACATCTGGGAATTGTAGATAAAGCATAAAGATTAAGAAAGAGAAGAGGTATAACGTCAATGATCTAGTAAGAATTTACAATAAAAAAAAGCTAGAAAAGGAGAATTATTTAATGGACATTAATAGAACAGTTTTTTTTGTTTTTTTTTTTTAATGGGGAAAAGGAGAGGCAACCTTAACCCCTATCTCTGATAGACTATTGTCTGTATAGAACAATAATAAAAATGCCTGTGGAATGAAAGGTAAAATGAGAAGTAAAATTTATAATAACACAAAGGACAGGAATTGTTAATAAAGTTAAAGTATTCTGAAGTCCTGACATTGTCAGGAAAATTGTACAAGAAATGATTTATACTGGACTACAATAAGCTACTATGCATATGGTGATCTTCAGGGTTAACTTACATATACAATAGTGCATAATAGTAATTGTAGGTATAAAAAGTACGCTATTAAGAGAAAAATGAATATTAAGAATACTGATTTTCCAAAAGGCAAGAAAAGAGAAACAAAAGAAACTAAAATATGAGAATTCAATTGAAAGCAAATTGCATGATGGTTATCATGAACCCAATTTACCAGTAAGCTTATTCGACATAATGCAAAACATTTCTAAAACTAAAAATCTCTGATTGCAACAATAGATTTTTTTAAAAAACATTGCATGTTAGTAATGACTCCCCTAAAATATTAAGAAACAGAGAGGATAAAAGTAAAAGGAAGAAGTTGTACCAAGTCAACTCCAAAAGAAAGAAACTTCTATAGTTATACTAATATCAGACACAGCTAATTTTAAGCCAAGTTGTTACTGAGGAATAACATGCATACATCATAGTGATATAGGTACCAATTCTCCAGGAATACATAAAAATAAAAAATCCAAAAGCATCATGTAACCATAATACCAAGCTATGGAAATAACTTATGTGCCCCAGATTAGATGAGCGGATCAAGAAGATGTGGTATAGAGACACAATTGAATACTACTCAGCACTTAAAAAGACAAGCTTTCATCCATCCAGTGTAACGGATGATTAGCAAAATATGACAGAAGAAAAACACTGAATGGTGTCTCTTATATGTGGAACATAGACACAGCAAACAAAATTTCAGACAATGATGAACTTTAAAACCACCCCTTGATATCTAAGCACAGAACTAAGGAATCTAGAGAATGAGAGGGAGAGGGAAGGGTAAGGAAAGCATAGAGAGAGAGAGCACAATGGATTTTGGCGGAGGACTTTGGTGCTTCAGTTATGGGTACATTTTGGTGCCTATACCTAAGGAGAGAAATCCTATACATGAACAATACTAGTAAGGGTGTAAATTAATGGTACTTCCATAATATATAAACAAACTAATCAATTAATTAGCTTAGAGATATTAGTTTCCAGATGATCTGTGTTAAAATACCTAACTGTATAAGAAAAAATCAGTCAGTAAATGTCATTTAATCATTCAGTCAAAATCATAAAAGAGTTGCATAGAGCTAGTATGTTATTTCCAATCTGCATCTGACTGTCTGCTAAGATGTCTCAGTTTTCTCAGTCAAAGATTGTGTGATTGGATCCCATTTAGCGTGAACATTTTGAATATAAAGAAGACACAGTATGACAATGGTACGAAAGAAACCTATTTCTAGGGAACATCTACCTCAGAAACCCTGGAACAACACCAGGGTATGTGAAAACTAAACACTTCAGTGCATGAACCAGCTCCTAGGAGTAGGAAACCAGTGAGAGTGTGACAACATCAGGTCAGTCACATCAGTTCTTTCATGTACCACAGCTGTGTGTCATTCAAACCAAAGCTACAAGACATGATGCTATTTTCCCCAAGTCCCAAGTCCTGATAGATGCCAGGGGGTTAGA
This sequence comes from Uropsilus gracilis, assembly GCA_004024945.1. Classification (NCBI taxonomy): domain Eukaryota; kingdom Metazoa; phylum Chordata; class Mammalia; order Eulipotyphla; family Talpidae; genus Uropsilus; species Uropsilus gracilis. Next base: position 30,624 of record PVHY01010048.1, read on the forward strand.
GTTTCTCAATTCCTTAAGTAAATTGTCTCAAAGTTCAATTCACATTTCTGAGAATGTAATGATAAAATTAAGTGGTTAGAATGGTTCTTATTTATTTATTTTACAGAAAAAGATGGTATCCGAGTTCAGAAACATAATGTATTTATTCAACCTCAATTTATAATTTATAAAGATTGACATTGATGGGCTTAGAATAGTAGCTAATAAACATTGATTTATTGTATTAATGCAAGAAAACTGAGTAACAAACCAATGAGAGTTCAATGTTTGCCACCTATTATTCCTTCAATCTTCAATTTGCCACCTTCAATTTCGCTCATTGTAACTAATTCTAATTTACTAGTTTCAAATGTTAGTTTCAAATTTACTAGTTTCAAAGGTCTGTGGTTTTATAAATCTAAGTGATTTAACCTAGGGCACATATCCATCTGAATAGAGCTTGTATAAGAACCAACCATTGATAATAATTTCATTTCAAAAGAACTATCTTTCATACTAATTGCTTTTAAAAATTACTCAATCTCTGATTAAGGGGTCTTACATAGTATCAACTGTTACAACTTATCAAGTCTGTCAACAATAAAAGTCTACATTATGGTATTTATATTAAATATTGTACACAATAACCCCACTGATGTGTAAGAGCTAGCAGAAGTTATGTTTTCTACAACCTTACTATGTGCCTGTGTTAGGCCAAATGCTTGACATCAACTTACTGAATCTACACATTGGCCCTGGGAGGCAGATTCTCTTAGAAGTTCCATTATATAGTGGAAAACCATAGTTATATACATGTACATCCACATAAACACAAATAAATATTTGACCAGTTACATAGCTGGTAAATGGTAAGGTGAGAACTGCATTTATTCATCTATTTATTTTGTAGAATCAGGAAAAAATTTACATCCCCTTTCCTTAGCAGGAAAAAAATAGTAGAGTTCACATTAGAAAAGTCTTTAAAATAATGGGTACTACAAAAAATGTGAAACTTAAAAATAAACAAATAAATATTTTAATAATAAAAAATAAATTAAATGGCAAGATCTAAAATTCATGAAACAAGTCAAAGACAAACATCCTACATATGTCAGACTAAAGGGTGTCCTGAATGCAGGCTTATGTAATCATAATTGAGGGTTTAAAACACTTCTGCATACATGGATATAGGGAAAGAGCAAGTCTAGATTAACAAAACACTATTTTTCTCTTTCCCACCCTCAAAATAGAGACAACACTTTTCAAGAATGAAAAGCAATGAAGCATTGAGTTTTGATGGACTCCAATGTATTCAGAAATCAAATGCAATGCATTGTTTTAACCATCCACTAAAGTAGCGATTCTTTCCTCTATTGCACCTGACATTCTTTTCAAAATATCACCAAATGCTGACATGCCATCATTTGACAGAGATTGCTTGTCAAAAACAAAATATATTCTTAGAGTGTCTTTCACTAATGACAGTCCTTGCAGCTGTGAGAACAAGGAACAACCTCCCAGCCTCCCCATCCTCCTTTATGATCTGTCCTTTTTGGAAATGTCAACTTGCAGAGATCTTTAATATGTAGAGGATGACTCTATCAAGTCATCAGCACCCCAGAATTCATAAAAGACCCTGCCCACCAAAATATCAGCAACTTAAGAACAAGGTGTGGAGTTCACTGTACTATTCAGTCTGTTTATATTTTCAAAAGCCTTCTAGTTAACTTTCTTTCAGTTTATTATATTTCAATTTGTGGAGGACTTTGCACATTCCACTTTGAAACAAGTTATTAAATCATGTGGAGATTATTGCATAAATAATGAACAGAGAAAAATGGGGTCATTTAATTTTCTTTAAAAAGGAATAGACTCTGGATTAATCTCAGAAAGTTCTTTGGGGAGTAAAAGTCATCACTTTGTCATATAATGTTAAGAAGCTTCCTAGGTATGATCTTTACAAAGCATCAAAGATGTAGTATTGTAACCTGCCAAATTTAGCATTATTAACAACATATGCTTTAAAAACAGTGATTTTTCAGTCACAGTTTTATCAAAAAAATTATTAGAGAATAGTTATCTTGTTATGCTGAACTATGAAAGATTTTATCACTACAATATTTTAAGTGCTTTTGAATTAATATATTACTGTAATTAACTGAAAAATATACCACACACACTAGAAAAGAAGGAAAAAATTAATTATAAAGACAAATTGTCAAGAGTTCAACTGAACTATAACCTGGCTGCAGCATCCATGCTTGTTTCGACAAGCACCTGCAGCAACCTTAAATCAACAGCAGCCTGACCCCAGACAGCAACCTTCAGAGTCACAAGTAAACATGGGTCTGGTATAAGTTACCTAACAACTCTTGAGATCAATCTTTCTTCCTTCCCCTTACACATCCCTTTGCTAAGACCTCTGGGTAGTTTACCAAAATCCCAGTTCTTTTGCTTTGAATTGCTCGATCCAACCTTAGCCTAGAAGCACCCAAACATTCACCCCCAGACCTTAATAAAGATAAATTCTTTCACTCCCAACTCTCCCTGTTACTCCTGCCATAAGTTCTCTCAGGTGGTGACTGAGTTTACTCTAGGATTTGCAAGGCTTAAGTTCTTTTCAACTCCTCCTGTGACCTGCTCCTGACCTACAACTCACCATCAGCATTCCATGCTGTTTGGGAATATATAAGCATTTAAAGGGATATTTTCTTGATAAATTCATGCTTTTGTTATTATAAAATAGACCTCTTTGCTTCTTTAGTTTGAAGTGTACCTTAATAAGTCTCATCAAGTATTAATGTGACAAATTCATAGCACAACTATAACAATGGGTAAACAAAAAATAAAGGAATATCAATGAAATGAAAAGCTGATTATTTTTAAATTAAATAAATCTTACCAAATTCCAAACAAACTGACTGAGTAAAGAGATCAAAATAAAGAAAAAGGAAGAGAGGACACATCATATACATAAGGAATGAAAGAGAAGAGACATATATCTTTAGATCACTATCAGACAATCATTAAAGTCACAATAAGAATACGTTCAGGAAGTTTTATCCTTATAAATTTCATAACTTAAAGTGAGCAAAAGCTTATGAAAGAAGAAATCAATAAGACTAGACATGCTTATTAGTAAAAATAAATTTATAGGCAAAGTCTTTCAACAAAGAACATTTAAGTATAAAATAACTTCACTAGCAAATTCTACTAAACATTTTATGAGAAGCAATTATTGATTCAACAAAAACTTTCAGAAAATAGAATATGAGGTGATACATCACCAATCCTTGAGATTAATATATTACAATAAAAGTACACATCAATATTCATCATAAAAATAATGCTGACATTCTCAACAAAATATTAGTGACTTCAACCAAACAATATAGAAGAGAATAGACTGAAGGATTAATGGATAGACAGACAGCTAGATATAAATTGGTAGATATTAACTAGAGATACAGGCAGACATAGATAGATCTTGACCAAGTGGAGTTCATTCAGGAGAACAAGTTTGGTTCAGTATTAAATATCAGTACTAAACAAGATAATTTTTATGATTTTTCTCAATAGATACAAAAATGTTTAACTAAATTTAATATCCTTTAATAATAAAACACAATCAGAAATGGAAAATGAGGATATTTCTCAATCCAATAAATAACATTTACAAAAACTTACAATTAACATCAGATTTAAAAGTGAATACTCATCTTAAGATGGGAAAGAAAAGAAATCTGCTTTTATGCATTATTCAGCATAGTGCTAAAGCCTTAGATTATGCAATAGATCATAAAAAGGGTAAATTAGAAAGAAACAAATCTATCCCTAAATTCAGATGGCACACTGATTGTCTACCTTATAAGACTCTGCATATGCTACTCTATTTAATATGTGAGTTTATCAAAGTCTTGAGATAGATAAGTGTTTAGGGATAATCATAGTAACACGTAAAAGAATCCAAGAAACACACATTTACTTTTGAATTTATAAGATATGCTCAAGTCCAATTTTAAAGCACTAATGAATGAAATAAAAGGAAACCTGAATGAATGAATTACAATATATAGCATGTTCACAGACTGGAAAACTTAATAAAGATATCAGTTCTCTCTACTGATATAAATTCAATACAGTCCCAGTAAAAATAAATTCAGAAAATATAAATATTTGTAGAGGTGCACAAGCAATTTCCTACTTTACATGGACAAAATATCTAGAAAGCCAAAAATAATTTCTAAATAGGTAACAAATTTTAAGGATTCAGACTAGTGTTAAGCAATTATTATAAAGCTAAAGTAATCAAACAATATCATATTGGCAAAATTTTAGACCCAGAGATCAATCAGACAATATCAAATCTAGAAATAGACCTATTATGAGTGTGTGCAAATAATTTTCTACAATTTAATAGAAAATCATAGTTGCTCCAATAATTGGTATTGGAGTAACTAGACTTCACAACCATAAAAATAAATATTGACCCATATACTGCTACTTATAAAAATTAATTCAAAGGGGATCTTTTTCCTAAATTTAATATTGAAATAAAATTCCTGGAATGATACAAATTTAATTGTTTATATTTTTTAAGTCCTAGAATATTTAGAAAAAAAAATCTGTGACCTTAAGATAAGTAAGATTTCTTATATATACAACAAGTCATAATTCATAAAAGAAAAACTTGATAAATTCACATTACTAAAATTAAACACATCTGTCTTGCAAAAGAGACTTTTTTTGAGAACAAAATGAAAAGCCTTATAATAAGAGAAAATAGTTGTAAAACAGGTCTCTGATAAAGCAAAAACCATAGGGGAAAAATGATCAATAGTCCTTAGGTTGGTTCTGGGAACGATGGATGGCAAAAACACATAAAAGAAATTTTGAAGTCAATGTATCTTCTATGTCTTGATCATGGCTGTGATTCAAAATTACAAATACTTAACAAATATATAACTTGCTGGTGAAGATTGCTTTTTACAGTATGCAAATTTACTTCTAAAGTTTCTCCTTGCCAGTGTATTAGGAGAGTAATTGCTTTCTCTTTTCTCATTTTTACATAAATGACTGGTTATATGAATTTTAATAGATATATTGGGGGTGTGGCCAGACTCAATTCTAAAGTTGTTTTGACCAGTTCAGGAAAATAATCATGAAAAAATATTTATAGAAAATCTATTGTGCACCAGATGTTCTGCTAAAGAAGTTGGCTGTTTAATATCTTCTCAAAACTTAAAGCAACCCTGTTAGGTCTTATTTTTAGAGTGAAGAAATCTCAGGCTCGCTAAAGTTAAATCAAATTTTAATAGTGACTTAATATTTCTGTTCTTGTAAAATCAAGTGGATAATAATTACTTTTCAGCATTTTACTCAGGATTATTCAGAAAATCAAGATTCCATTTAGCAAATTGTTGCCACGCACTTTCCGTGTTTTCAAGAGTAAATGGGAGAGTCAAATACGCTTGATCATGGAGCCATGTCTAGTAGGGGATACGTGCTCTAATGATATATCAAATTATAATACATAACTAACAGACAATTGCAACAGAGAATCAGAGTTACTACTTTCTAATCATTTATTGGGGATGTTTTTCAGGAAGGAATATCCAACAAAGATACACAACTCCAGAAGCAGCATGTGGATGACAAGGATAGAGGAAATTGTGGGAGAAACAAGTTTAGGGAAGAAATCAAATGATCAGTCTTGGGGCATGTGTTTTGGTCACTAATTTATAGGTAATCTAATTTATAGGTAATCTCATCTAATAGAAATGTTATGCTGACCCCATATTCCAGTAAAACTGAGGTCTAATTCCTGTACCAGTAGAGCTCCATGACACATCTACACTCACAACTACTAATGACTCTGAGGTTTCTGCAAAGCACAGGGATTCACCTAACAAGAATAGAAATATGGGAAACTACCTGAGCAAGCAGAAGCTGTCCATAAAGACCACTGGATAAAAGAGAAACCAAACATCCTGGAAAAAAGAAACTCTAGGACTAGAAACTTAGTAAGTTAATAACTTCTTCAAAAAATGCTGTAGCTCTAGGACAGGAGGCAAACTCTTAGAGTACCTCCAGGGTATCTAGCAAAGTCATGGGTAAGCTGCCTTATTGCCAAGTTCTCCTATACCTGTCTTTGTGTCGATAGCCAACTCTTCAGGCCAGCCTGCAGGGGTGGGTGTCATCACCATGTGTCTGTTCTCAGTAGTATCCCTACTCCTCAGCCTAGATTCAGAGACTGTCTCTGAAGGAGAGCCTTCTGCCTTCAAAACTCATCACTCCTATTGCTATTGAGTTGGTTAGTCCAGGTGTTGGTGTGAACTTGGTTGAAAGTTCATCTAATCCCTGACAAGAGCTAAGAAGACAAGTCAATGAGTAGCAGATTGGCCTTGTACCTCACAGCACTTTAAGTCTTCTACTCAGTGGACTGACCCTCTGTGTTATCTTATTCTCAAGCTGACCTAACTTTAATTTCATTTGTGTCCAAACTTAAGCATTTTATTCTCAAGCTGACCTAACTTTAATTTCATTTGTGTCCAAACTTAAGCATTTTTGTCCTAAATTCAACTATAGCTACTTGGATTGAAGCATTTGTAGATACTTGTTTCCACTCAGGTAGGTTCTTCAATAAACTCATATCAGAGGAGAGCAATGTCCAACTAACAACCAGGTATAGTTGGTCCAAGCTGTAGTATGTAACATTTTTAAGACTCTTGATCACACAGCATCTCTGAAGACAATATTATAAGATTCCATTTAGAAACAGACACTAGAATTTCTGGTTTGTTACCTCATAACCAGCCTAAGACTAAAAATAAAGATATTGAGCTAATTATACATTAGTCCCCAGAAGAGTGTGCTTCCTTCACAGAATGGTACAGATAATCACACCCAAACTGCAGATTATTCAGTAATGTAGAAAACATCCTGTCAAGGAAGCTGCCTGGGCAGACACCAGACAGTCTCTTTTATGACATTTAATTCCCCTCTGGTCCATCCCAGAATCCTGCAAAGGACTTTGATAGCATCAAGTTCTTTGTGGCTTTCACTCTCTAGACTCAAAGTGAAATGAGTGAGCTCTGGCACCAGAGTTGCTAGATGTAAAATTCTAAACTGTCGTGTACTTGCAGATCTTTATGCCTAGGCTGTAGGGAAATCCTAACTTCTTAGGCCTTGAAAGTTAGGCATGCACACACACACACACACACACACCACAGGGAGACTTAAATTCCTTTTGAAATAGTAGTCCTCACCTGACTAGAAGGTATGCTGAAATTGTATTGTTTCCCCATAAGTACTGACTCATTTGACACAGACTCATACCTAGGAATCTCCACTGCTCACAACACACCTGCTTCTGGAAGCCAAGTTCAGCTGAGCAGCACAGAAACACGGACCATGAATTCTGCCTCTGAAACCTTGGCCATCTTGTTCTTCACCAGCAATGAAATTCAGACAGTTAGGGATGACTTTCTTCCTGCTTATTTGGCATGGAACATGATGGAATCTCAATTCTGCTCAGCAGAAACCAGGATGTGCATGGAACTGTTCATAGCAGCTTCTAACAGTGAGTTTACATTACCTTCTGGAGAACAGGGACAGAGTATGAACTCCAGTGAGTATAGCTGATGATGCAATTGCTTCAATTAATTGAGTTTTTCACTTTTGTACTTGTTTACATGAAATGTGTACATAAATGCATGAATTAAAACAAGTATGATATTGATTTGAAAATATGTATAATGCATTCAATTGGAAAACTGTTCATTTACACATTACTGTACTGAAATTTTACATATATATATGAAATATTCCAATAGTCTTACATCTTTGTTATATATAAAAATATGCTTATTTCACAAAGTTTTGCAACTTTGTAATAAATATCATTTTCTTGTCTTATATTGATAATCAGCTAAATGTTAGCAATAAAATCTAAAGTTAGAAGCGTGTTAATTAGTCATCAAGAACTAAACAAAATCTTCCATGTATCTAAGTTTTAAAACCAAAATCCAAGTAAATATATTTCATACCATATAAATCAATTTAAGCTTCACTTCAATGTATCTCTTCTATACAATAGTCATTTTGTGAGAAAAAAGGAACTAACAGCTGACAAAAATGATGCTCAATTTTAATGGTAAAATTTGCAGTTTCCTTCCTTTTAGTCAAGTCCTTCTTAAATCTACCTTTGACTTATCTACATATTAACTTGATTAAGATGTGGAGTACCCAGATGCTCTTCACGAATTATTCTGGACAGTTCCGTGAAGATATCCTTCTATGAGATGAACCGATTACAACAAATTTCTGAAGAACGTGATGACTGGATCTCATGCAATGAGTTGAAGACAAACTGGAACAAAAACCGAAGGAACCCTTTAATGAGGGAAAATTCTTCTTCCTGGTGACCTCTGAGCTGAGACATTGGTTCTCTCTTGTCTACTGCAACTTCCTAGGTCACCTACACAGTCATGGCTTCTGCTGCTGGTAAACTCGCCAGCTAATTCCTCATGATAAACAAACCAACCAACCAAAAAAATCAGTCCAGGTGGTTCTGTTTCTCTAGAGAAACTGACTAGAATACCTTCCCATGCACCATCTCTTTTCCTTAAGCTTGGCAGTGCTTGTATTTGCATTGAATGCATATTACAGTACCACAGAATTTTCCATTCTCAGGTTGAAATTTATTATACTCAAGAAATTTAAAATTGATTAAGGATTATTAAAATACTGCATTAAAATTATGATTATATAACCTCCTGTAGAAGTCAGGGTTTAGTTAGAAAGTGAAATGAATAATTAAAGTAAAAATGCAAGTCACAGTCAGTAATACTGAAGTCAATCAACTTTTGTTCTTGCAGCCTGTTTCTATTTTTATCCCTGTAATCTTGCAAGTTATTTTTTTTTCCCTTTTGCTGTTTTAATGAATGCCTGCTGGTATAAGGATTTCCATTTTAATAAAAGTTTAATAAGGAATCCATTTTATGTGATGACTAGCAAGAGAGAACCATCCATAGCTAGAAAGGATACCCTTCCATGCAGTGATCGTTCCAAATTATGTAAATTAGTTCATAAAATATTAACATGAAATTGCTACTAATTTATGTCACTTGGATTACTACATCAGTCTCTTAACTTGTCTCAGCCTATTTGGTTTTGTTCACTCCCACTACTTCCCCAATACAAGCAAACTAAGATTTTTACAAGACGAGGTCAGTCATATCAACCCCTTGTCACTGTTTTTTCATTTTCTGGATCCCTGGGACAATGTCTACTTATTACCACCCATTCAGTTCCCAAATGGGTAATTTCTACTACAGTTTCTTGCTTTGTTAAGATATTCAGTTTCTCAAGTTTTTCAGTTGCCCCTATTTCCATCCCTCTCACTTGCTGTTCTCAAAATAATGATGCCTCCAGACCTTTCCTCAATTTCCCTTTTAGAGGTGACAACTCCCCTGCCTGCTCCATGACAGAATCACCCAGAATAATTCTAATTTTGTACTTTTTAATTCCTTTATACCTGCTCCCATGCCCCTCACTGGTTGCAGTCTCTGGGGGCATCAGCGTGGTTTTATTGCAATGCTCGTCTTGTTTGCTATTGATTTCTCAGATTCAGGCAAGTTTCCCAACATAGTAAATGTTCAACAAACCATTATTCCTACTAGAATGCACTCAAACTAGCGTGTCTTAGAAATATCAACAATTCTAGATTAAAAGCATATGTATAATAAAAATATGATATGGAAAGAAAAGCAACATTTTTAAGCACTGAATTTAAGTTTTTCTTTGAATTTATATATAAAATAATGCAGCCTTTAAATTTAAAATGCATCTTTTTGGTTACTGTGTACTTTGAACAATTTTGTGTTAGGTATACTTTTTCTCATTAGACTTGCTCCCCTAAATTTTCTTTGCTTCTGTCTTTTTCTTTTCTCCTTTTATTCACAAATAAAATCAAACAAATGGGAATAAAAATGATGAGTAGAACAAAACATGCTTTCTAACTGTTGGGAGTGAGGTCTAACTTTAAAGTTTCTTAGTTACCAACAAAATTTAAAAAAATAATTTTTCTCTCTAGAAGTTTATAACCCATAGGGAATTAAACTATACACCTGTAAAACTGAGAATAGTCTTTTTCAGTGTCACTATGTCTTAAGTTTGGTATGAGTTTCTGATGATGGCTGAGGGTGTCAAACAAGCTGCGGTTTTCATTTCGAAACATGAATACAATAACTTACTTTTATACAGAAATAAAGGGCATAAGGAAAACTTCAGAAGGAGAAATACAATACTTTTACACATTTTTCTGACTTTTCCATTTGCTGTCTGCCACGGACCGGCCCGGGCAGGAATGCAGACCACGGGGGAACCAGGGCTCAGCTGGAGCAGGAAAGACATAGGGCCGGCGATGTTGAACAGACACACACTAAGTGAGCAACGAATCTGCTGCTTTATTCCAGGTTTCAGTAAGCATATATAGTGTTTAAAGGGATTACATCAATACCTTATGATTACATGCAATCAATATTTCTGCAGAAAAACAGATTTTATCCTAAGTGAATATTAGACATTTTTTAACTAACACATGATTTAATTAAAAACACTCCCAAACAATCATCTATTTTAAAGTTATGACAACTTATACTGATTAATGATCACTACGATTGTTTCTTGTCTACCAAGTTATCTAGTTCATCAAGTTTCACTTCCTAAGGTGTATCGCTAATGATTTTGTTTTTCCTTCACGGAAAGTTCACCAAGATTGGTAGAAATTGTTCTCTGGAATGGTCTGCCCTCAGGGTTCTCTTGAATTGTGTTTTAGTAATCATGCAGAGCATGACCTCAACAGTTCCAACACCTGGGGTCTGAGAGCTTACGCCTCAAGGGTCCCCTGCTATGCAGGTCAGCTCCCGACACATCCCCCTGCAGGGGCAGAGAGCTAGCCTGTGAGAGCTTTTGTCTCACAGGTCCCCCATCTCCAGGTCAGCTCCCACAGCTGTCCATTAAAAATTACATTGGTGAATGATTCATGTGCACTTGCCACTACCTTTGGTACAAGATAGAATTTTGAAGGGTGAAAGTAAAAGTAATGGTATGTTTTCTTCTATGTATTTTCTGTTGTCCAATTTTATGTTAAGATCCTTTATCCTTTTGGGTTTATTTTTGTAAATGATGAGAGATAGTGGTTTAGTTTCCCTTTTTTGCATGTTGGTATACAGTTTTCCCACCACCATTTGTTGAAGAAGCTTTTCTTGTTCCAACGTACATCCTCAGTTCCTTTGCTGATGATTAGTTGTCCATAAAAGTGTGGTATATCTATGTAACAAAATATTATTTAGCAACTAAAAAAGACAAATGTATGTCATTTGTGGTAACATGGATGGAGCTAGAAGGAATCATGCTAGTGGAAATAAGTCAAAGAGAAAAAGAGAAATACCCAATGGTCTCACTTATATGTGAGATAAAGGGAAAACAAAGGACAAGAATGAGCTAAAACTAACAAACTGGCAATAAAACTAAGGCATACAACAAGGTAGGGGGAGGAGAGAGGAGGAAATCAGCAGGAGGGACAAGCACAAATTGGCAGATCATGGGGGACATGATGGTGGAAAAACCTCAGGGTATATAATGATGCCAAATATATTGTATACCTTGGGGTATGCAATGATGCAAATATATACATATGTAATCAATAAACTTTTTAAAAGTTAAAATAGCAAGAGAAAGAGAACAATACTGTAGAAGCCAGAAAGTAGAGAAACCAATCTAGGGTTCTCTAATGGAGAATGTTGGAAATCTGCTGGAATCCACAGAAAAGGAAAATAGCAGATTCCTTCTTACCTTTTACTTTTTTTAATTTTGGTAAAACACCACTGCCTCATAACATAGTATCTGTTCCAGGTGCACATTATTGAGTCAACAGGGATAGTCACTACATTAAACTCACTAGTAAAAGTATAAATCTAACCTTCAGGGTTGCATCTCCCTTCCCTTTCACTCTTTTCTCACAGGTTCCCTCCATCTGTCTATTCCTGAAACAGAACACTGTGTCTTGATGCAGATTCTTTTGCTTTCTTAGCTGCCCACCAATGAGTCATGCCCATCCCCTCACCCCTCTAAATCTGCACACCTTCCACCCACTCCCCCACCCCAACCCAAGGCTCAGTAGGCAGGAAGTAGCTACACCTCCCCTAAATCATGCAATACACCCAGTATCAACATTTTTATGTTAATATGCTATTTTTTCACAGCCTTCATGCCATCCTTTACTTTTCATTTGCTTTGTCTTGCTTTCAATCAGTCATGGGGAAAGGGTTGATGCTTAATAAGCTTCCACTTCACCGAAGGGTGGTGGGGACCAGGCCTTGAAAAGAATTCAGGTAGATCACCCTTTACAGTACTTGTTTGCTTCCAGGTACCTTATTGGCTGTAAAGTTCAACTTCTTGGGGACTTTAAAAATCTTTAAATGAGGTTCCCATTAGCTTCACACAGTGTGTAACCTAGGTCAAGATCTCAAACTCTCTCTGCATGGTTTAAATGTACAGTTGGAGCTCAGAGTCAAGGCCTAGAATCTGTCTCCTTGAATTCCCTCACTACATGAATGTCCCCCAAATGTTGATACTTTTGGGTGAGAAATAAGAATTTGATTAAAGCTAGCATTATGTTGTTAACGTAATTCTGAAATTGTGCACATTTGCAAATGGTTTATTGGAATTTTGACATTAATCATCCAAAATTAGAAAATATTATAGTAATGGGAAATGTTTCTAATGCTGTTATAAAATGTAATACTAAGAGTCCATGTACAGGAATCAACAATAAAGCAATGCTTTCATTTATAGATGGAAAAATCTGAAAAATTCATTCAGTGAGTCCTGGTGCTAACATATAAACAACTGTAAATATTTTATGGGAAAATGTGTAATTATTTCACTTAGCAACAGCTACCCTTAATGTTAATTACCAATGAGGATTATTTTACATACCTTTATTTGTCTTATTTATGCATGTGCATTTTTGCAAATTTATTTTAAACAGAAGAAAAAAGCATCAGAATTTCATCAATCCAAAAGGAAATATTAAATTTGCACTTATATAGGCCCGAAGGGTTTAATCAGCTAAAGAATGAATGTTGCAAAATATGCTGAACAACCTATAATTGAGAGTGGAAAAACTTATTATAAATAGAATACCCATGGGTATCAATGCCTACACAGAATCTCTGTCAGCATTAAACATAATATCAGTAAGCTTGGTCTGGACAGGTCTGTCAGGTTACAGAAATAGATACAGTGGGGGAAAATAAGCCACATATAAGAAAATTTACAGATTCTTTTAACTACAAAGGTCTAAATAGCTTGAAAACATAATTTAATTTCGGATTACTACATTTACTAGTAAGTGGAAAAGTAGTCACTCATAAATTAAACTTTGGCAAAAGTAAGAGATGATGAGTAAGCAGTGTGTTATATTTTACTAAATTCAGTTATGCTATAAATATTCTGGTTGCATCTGCTTCCTTATAGAAAGTTCATTTATCTTTAGGTACTATTTACTTCCCCAAATATTAACAGACCATTAAACATTCTTTTCTCTATCTTTTGTCCTTTGTTTAAAAAAATGTAAAATAATTATAGAAATTGTCCTGTAACAACAGTTTTTCTTTACTATTTGCCAGAAACAATATTTTATATGTCTTTAATATTTTTACTAAAATGTATTAAGGTGTAATAAAACAGTTGTTAGAGGGAAACAAAACTGAAAATTATATTCCATAGCTACCCAAAAAAATTGCTGAGCCCTCCTGATTTTAACATCTACCAAAAATTTAAGAGATAAATCTACCTACAGTTCAGGGGGATAAAAAAAATATAAGCAATGAATATAATAGCACCGTGTACACAGTAGATGATTTATAACTGGTATGTGTATATGTATCCTCCTATTCAGTAACTGTTATTTATTGCAATTATTTTATTTTAATTAAATATCCCATTTATTTTTATCACAATCGCATGAGCTAGATCATAACAATTTTTCTCACTTCACAGAGAGGAAATTACTACTTTAAGAAGATATGTATTCTGAATCTACAGAGTCTGGAAACTTTACAAGATTTCCTTCTCAAAGAAGTAAAAGGTGAACTCATCCCAAAATCCTTTTCAAAGAATTAAAAGGTGAACTCATTCCAGATGAGACAAGAAAGCCCTTCACCATGCTGAGGTTCACAGAGAAACACAGATACCTCTCGAAGTCTTGAGATAAACCTCACTCACTCAGCCAGTAAGACTGGCATTTGTGCACCGTTTTGTGAGACATTTGGAAGATGATTACAGCTCCTGAAACCAGAAATGCTTTCTTCTGTATTCTTTTGCCAATAAAATGTATTATTTACTATGAAGTCTAGGCTATAAATGCTGTACAAAATGAAGGACTTTGATAGGCAAAGGGAGAAGGAACAAGGATACTGTATTTGGCAAAACACAGGTTGGTTATTGTAAGGTTCCTATAATTTCCTCATAGAGAGCTGGGATCTACCAGTCAGATGACCTACCTACTACTGATCAGGTGATTCCTGATTGATGAAAGAATAACAACAGTAATTAAATAGTTTATGTTTGATGATACTGGGTTTTGCTTGAGATAGTCTGTTTGGGGCCTCCCAAGTATTTATAACACTTTGAGCTGACTTAGTAAATGAGGAGGCAGAAGGAAAACCAGATAAGCTAAGCAACTGAAACACAAAACAGGAGAATAACTACCACCCACATTTGATTTCCTTGTCCTTTTGCTTTTGTTTGTTTGTTTTTCTCAAAATTCCATTTCATTTTTAAGGAAATGCCATGTTTCGTCATCTTTGCAAATTCTACACGAACTACCTATATAGTATTATAGCTAATAGCATAGAATTTGTACCTAAGTTGACCTTGCAAATCCGTTTCTTTTTTTAATTTAATTTAAATTTTTAATTTTCATATTTCTGTGTATTATATTCATATTACATTATTGCATTATTGTGTACCCCAGGGCTTTCCCACTTCACTAACACCTGTTAACCATCCTAATTTTTTTGTGCCTTTCCCCTCCCTCACCTTCTCCCCCCTACTCCTCTCTTGCTCCATTGTTCAGTCCCATTGGTTGTTTTTATTTTTCCTTACTCATTTGTTTTTCCCTATATCCATCATATAAGTGAGAACATCCTGTAGTTCTCTTTTCCTTTTTGGTTTATTTCTGCTAATATGAGTCTTTCTAGTTCCTTCCATGTTGCTGCAAATGACATGTGTTTGTCCTCCTTGATTGAGGCATAGTATTGCATCGTGTATATATACCACATTTATTTTAGCCAATCATCTGTTTTGGGGCAATTGGTTTGTTTCCAAATCTTGGCAATTGTAAACAGAGCTGCAATAAGCATGTGCATAATTCAAAAGGTGTCCTTTTGAATTAGTGTTTTCATGTCCTCTGGGTAGATTTCCAGTAGTGGGATTGCTGGATCAAATGGTAAGTCCACTTTCAATTGTTTGAGGGTCCTCCACACAGTCTTCCATAGTGGCTGGACCAGTTTGCACTCCCACCAGCAGTGTAAGAGAGTTCCTTTTTCTCCACATCTGTGCCAACATTTGTTGTTCTCTGTTTTATTTATAGGGGCCATTCTTACTGGTGTAAGATGGTATCTCAGTGTGGTTTTAATTTGTATTTCCCTGATTATTAGTGATGTGGAGCATTTTTTCATATGCCATTTCTTCATTAGCCATTTGTATCTCCTTTTTGGTGAAGTGTCTTTTTAGTTCTCCCCATTTTTTGAGTGGGTTTTTGCTTTGTTTTTGTTGAACTGCAGGAGCTCTTTGTGGATCTTTGTTATCAGACCCTTGTCACTTGTCTGGAGGGCAAAAATTTTCTCCCAGTTGGTTGGGTTTATTTTTGTTTTGTTTATTGTCTCTTTTGCTGAACAGAAACTTTTTAGTTTTATATAGTCCCAGCTGTTTATGTTTTCTTCATTTTTTTGCCAGCCATAGTTGTTTCCCATAATGGATTTCTGAGATGAAATTCATGAAGGGTTTTGCCCAGGTTTTCTTCTATGTATTTTGTGGTTGCAGGTCTCGCTTTCAGATCCTTTATCCATTTTGAGTTGATTTTTGTACAGGGTATGAGGGTGTTGTCCTGGTTCATATTTTTTGCATGTCTTGATCCAGTTTTCCCAGCACCATTTACTGAAGAGGTTTTCCTTGTTCCAGAGTATGTCTTTTGCCCCTTTGTCAAAGATTAGTTGATCACATATGTGTGGTTTTATTTCTGGCTATTTGATTCTAATCCACTGGTCTGTTTGTCTGTTTTTGTACCAGTATCATGCTGTTTTAAGAATTTTGGCTTTGTAGTATAGTTTGAATTCTGGAATAGTAATACCTCCATTCTCTCTTCTGTTTGTCAAAAGAGTCTTGGCTATTTGGGGTCTTTTGCTGTTCCATATGTATTTCAGTAATTTTTGTTCTATCTCTTTAAAATATGTCATTATTGGAATTGCAGTGAATCTGCATTATTGGATCTTTATTGGAATTATATTGAATCTGTAGACTGCCTTTGGTAGTATAGCCATTTTGGTAATGTTGATTTTCCCGATCCATGAACAGGGAATGTCTTTCCATTTTTTAAAATCATCTTCTATTTCTTTTAAGAATGTTTTATAGTTTTCTTTGTATAGGTCTTTTACTTCTTTTGTTAGTTGTATTCCCAATCATCTGATTTTTTTTTTTTGGTGCAATGGTAAATGGGGTGCTTTTTAAAATTTCTTCTTCTGATTGAGTCTTTGCATGTTTGAATGCTATTGATTTTTGTGTGTTTATTTTGTATCCAGCTACCATACTAAATTGGTTTATTATTTCAATTAGCTTTTATGTCAATTTTTCTGGGTTCTCTACATAGAGTATCATATCATCTGTGTATAATGATAGCTTTATTTCTTCTTTCCCTATTTGAATTACTTTTATGTCTTTCTCTTGCCTTATTGCCCTAGCTAGGACTTCCAGAACTATGTTGAAAAGGAGTGGAGAGAGTGGACATCCTTGTTTGGTTCCAGACCTTAATTGAAATGGTTTCAGTTTTTCCCCATTGAGAATGATATTTGCTATGGGTTGTCTTATATAGCTTTATTATGTTGAGGTATGTTCCTTTTATACCAATTTTTTCCAGGGCTTTCATCATGAAAGGATGGTGAACTTAATCAAATGTGTTTTCCACATCTATTGATATGATCGTGTGGTTTTTGTTTTTCTCTTTGCTGATGTGATAGATTATGTTGATTGATTTTTGGATGTTGAACCATCTCTATGCCCTTGGGATGAATCCCACTTGGATTTGACCTGGCAAACAGAATCCAACATTGAATAAAAAGGATTATTCATCATGACCAAGTTTCTTAATGTATATTATGTAGATAGTATTGAAACAGGGTGAAAAGAAGGGACTTTTTGCCTTCACTTTAACATATACAGGCCTGCTTCTCTCTCCGAAGCCGGCTACAAGCAGTTCCTTTGCATTTACCTTTAACCTTAACTGGATACACTTATCTGCCTGCTACTCTCTACAAAGAGGCTACACACTCTTCATTAGCATTTTCACTGATCACCTTTACCATTGATATGCAAAAGCCAGCCAACTGCTCTCTGCTTTCAGCTCCAAAAACTGCAGAAAAGAAAAACTTTAAAACACAGTTTAAAATTTCCACTCGTGGGTTCTTACCACCATCCCCAGCCTTCTCAACCAAAATACCAAACCAATGTAAGACTATCAGTGCGGTGCAGACTAATTTATTTCTAACAAAATGATTTCTAATTATCCTATTAACTACAAAAAAACATGTAAGACTCAGAATACTTTAACATTGTCCAAACCCTTTCTCAGTATTGTCCAAAGTCCTTTCCCAGATTGACCCAAAATCCTCAGTCTCTCAGTCCTGATCATCTCACTAGTGTCCAGACAGAGTCCATCTCCAGATGCTTGAAGACATGTTCCTTTGACTGCTCCTCCTTGTCTTCCACGCTGTCTTCTCCTTGTCACCTTCAGGTAGCAGGAACTCCATGGTGCCGAACCAGCAAAGTTCATTTTCTTCTCATGCCTGACTTTTGCATGGCCTCTTTCAGACACAAGTCAAACTCAGCAAAACAAACTCCAATACAGAGTTCAAATCTGCAAACTCCTTAACTGCATTCAGCACACATGCTGCCAGTCTGGGTCAGCCAAGGGTTGCAGGCCCTCGGTGGCTACATGGCCAAGCTCACATGGCTCACATCTTTACAAGATGGCCGATTCCCATCTCTCCTCCACTGAACCTCTCTCTATCCAGTCTCCATATTCGAATCTCCAACCTGAATCAATCGAATCCTTCTCTTTGTTTGCCCACCCTTTATAGACCCTGATTTCCCACCTTCCAGGAAACCTGTTTCACCTTGACCATTTCACTTCTTTCTTCCCCCTGCATCCCCCTGAAGGGAAATTCCAGCTAAGGTCATTCTCCCATTTTAACATTACCTGTCCTTGAAATCTGCAATCTTAAACTGGGGGGGGCACCCTATCAGTATCATACAAAATTTCAATGATATTTAAATTATTATAAACAGTGCCCTTCTTAAATGCATGTTGTTAAGCATCAGTCAGAGCTAGTTACTGTGATATACTTTTCACAGTTTTCTATGATCAGTATGTACAAGCATTTGTTTTCTCTCATTTCTTTGATGCTTTCAAAATTCTTGACTGGGCAGTCACCAGTGTTATGTTTTGAAGATTGCTGTTAAGCAAATGACTAGGAAGAGAGAAGAGAGAGAAAAACAAAAATCAGAGAAAAGTAAAGGAAACAGCCCACTGTGACCATATGAAGGAGTAGAAAACCTTCACTTTTCTGACTTCAGGAAATAAGGTATGCTTCTTAAGTACATTTCCAAGATAACTGAAGCTTGACTGATGTTCTCCAAGGCTATTGAGATTTGCAAGCACCAGGATCCTGTTCTTTGCTACTCTCAGAAAACACTGATCTCTGAAATTCTCAGTGTAATTGACCTGGAGCTACAAAGCAATCACTGGCAGTTAATTGGACTTCAACTCTCTTAATAGTTCTTTTTTCCTTTAGCAATTTATGCTATTATTTAAAAATACCACTCATCAAAATGAGACCTTAAGGAAGGTAGTCATTTATTTAAGTTGTGTATACATTTTTAAGAATTGAAAAAGGCAAAAGGGATAGTTTATGATAACCCAAAAGATCTGTTTGTATTTGTGGTGCTTAGCATTCCAATCCTTGTGTGCAGGCTGAGTATATTAGGAGAGGGGATATAAAGGAGCAGGCAGCTGCCTGCATCAACTTCCTGAACATCTTGTTCAATGACACTACACCTACCTTAGCATGAGATGGGATAATGCAATGTTAGCAAGGGAGATGAAAAGGAAGTTCAAAAATGGAGAACCACGAGTGGAGGTGTCCAGTTGTTATCAGGAGGAGGAGGGGCAGCAGGATTTTTACTAAAAACCCTTTTTGCCAACTTTTCCTAGATCAGAGACAAACCTTTGCCTTTCAACCTGATATAAAAAGGCCTTTATTAACCAATAAGTTTTCACACACAAGTTACTTTTGTCATTCAGATACCTGCTACTTGCCCCTGGGCCCTTTCTGTCCCAAACTAAAGAAAAACTATTTCTTGCCAGCCCTCAGCCTTGCTATGTAATTCCAAAGTCAAATAACCTCTTAAATGATCAAACTATTTATAATAAGTAAGCAAGTAAGAAAGTTATTACCTACATGTATGCAAGATAAGTATGTAAAAACACTGATTACCTCATTACATGTGCTACAATATAAACATAGAAAAAAAAGTCAGTTACCCCACCACATATCCAAGACTGTCCTATTAATCCCTGGTCACCTCACCACATGCCCAATCAGTCTGAGTCCACAAGTATGTTCCAAATACAGGGAATTTATCTTTTCCTCCTTGATATCTTTTCCTCCTTGATATCTTTTCCTACAAACACATGATCCAAGACATGGTGTTCTACTTTACTTTCAGCATCCTCTCAACTTTAAGCTGCAGAAAAATTCCAATATAAAATGGGAGCCAACACCAGGTACTTCTTCTCAGGCCTCACTCATAGTCTCTAAAAACCATCTGAATCAAACTAGATAAAACAGCTTCAACAACAAAGTTTAAATCTCCAAATTATTTAGACTCCTTTAGCACACACCATCAACTTACTCATGCTAAGGCTATGAGTTCAACAGACCAGGTCGAAGGTCACAGGCCCCAGGCCATGTTGACCAAGATGACTTGGCCCACAACCTTTCCAAAAATGACTGATCCTTTGTTTCTCTCCTAAGTATCTTTTATAATTTTTCTCCCTGTTTTCCAGCTCTTCCAGGAACAGAGACTTGTCAATCATCTCACATCACAAAAGCCTTGTTTTTCTTTCTCTTCCCCTTCTATCCTTATGAAAGAAAACTGAATTCTAATGAAGGGTCAACCTAAGCTTTGTTCATCTAAACCCTGAACCAATCAGTTCAGAAAGTCAATCTCCATAATGTTGGCAGTTCCTTCTTGAAATTTACAATTCTAAACCAAAGGGAAAGTAACTCCTATTTCCTAGCTATACTATGTGATTTATAAATGCATAACATCAGTTATATTAATGGCAGATACCCTTCAACATGGTGACCTCCCCTTGTCACAAACCTAAATCAATGTGCGCTTGGAAAAACACCTGCACTTAAGAGGATGTCCTACCACCTACCAAGGACCATGTTCCAAGTCACTGGTAGTGTGTTCACCTCATCCTTGCAAACAACCTTAGAAGGAAATCCTTCTTGTGAATGCCCTCTTCAAATTCTCTGAAACTCACTCTTTTTGAAGTTCTAGGTGCCAGGAATGGAAAAAGAAGACTGCCTGCTGAATGAGTTGCACAAATATGAGAAACTATAAAATTACTGACAGCATGTCCTGCATGCTTGAGCAAGCACAGGTATCAGGAAGCCCTGTAAAATTTATCAGTTTAGATAACAAAGGCATCCCATAGAGGGTTTTGTGATCACCATCTATCTTAGATCAGCAGATGCCTACAGAAAGCTAGCCCCCATCAAAACTGACGCTTTGCTATTGTAAGAGCAAGAGGCTATTGTAACTGCTGAACTATGTTACATGAACTGTATAAAAGTTGAGTGAAAAATAGACTCAGGGCCAGTGGATCAAGAGAAAAGCCGCTGGGTCCTCCTACCCAAAAGATCATCTTGATCGTCTTGATTGCAGTCCTCACCCCTTCCCTCAGGCACCATTCCCCACCGTGGCTAGACAGTAGTACCAGGGTCTATGTTCCACTTTATGTGAGACACTGTGATTTGTTGTCAGGTGGAGAGAAGAGACTTTTTTAACTATAATCGATAACTGAAAAATCCTCCTCTTCTACCTTTCTCCCTAAGAAATAGACTCAAAGCTCAACACCCTGCATTTTCACTGACCACTTATTATTGTTATGTGGAATTCCCTGATGCGTGTAGCAGCTTCTTTCAGCTCTCTCTCTCTCTCCCAGACCAGAAAAAGAAAATCTCAGAAACTGCAGTTTACAACTTACCAGCTTGCCTCAATTTACCCTTTGCAGGTCCTGCAGCCTAAAAACATCCAATTTTGTGGGTTATTTCCACCATCCCAGCCTTTTATTACATTATCCAAGCCAGAACAAGACTCATAGAGTGCAGAATTTTATTACTAAATGAAATGAACCGCTAATTAACTACAGAAAGAGACATATTAAAAAAAAAAAAAAACAACAACTCTGATTACTCCAACATTGTCCAAAACATTGTCCAAGGCCTTTCCCCAAGATTGTCCAAAAACCCTCAGTTCTTTAGTCTTATTAACCTCACCACTTGTCCAGTCCTTCAGAGTTCATTATCATGTGCTCAAAGAGTAGACATCTTTCTTTGACATGCACCAGCTCTTCCAAGCAGGCAGTCAAGACCATTGTGTGATGTGTCTTCTCCTTGTTGTCCTCCAGCAGGTAGTAAAAAGAAACTCCATAGCACAGGAACCAGCAAAGCTCATTTTCTTTTCAGGCCTGGCTCTCCTGGTCTCTCCAGAAATAGTTGAGTAAAACTCAGCAAGACAAACTCCAACACAAAGCTCAAATCTCCAACCTCTTTAGCTTTCAGTAGGCACATTCACCCTATGCTTACTAAAAGTCAAAAGTTACCAGACCAAGACAAAGACCCCAAGCCTCAGGCCCCTCATGGTCTGGCCTCCATCTTTCCTTCCAAAATGGCTGAAACCCTTTCTTTGTTCTCAAGCCTTTTTATACCTTTCTTCCCAAATCTTCCCACCAAGGACTCCTGGGGGGAAAGTCCTGTCAGGCAGATATGCTAACTAAAGTACTACCCAGCTCTCTGTAAAATTTGCATGTCTATAGTTATAGGGAAGTAGCTAGTTCTTTATCAAATGTATGTATCAAATGTTAATGGCTAAGTATCACTTTCCCATGACAAATGTTCATCAAACTCACTTCCAAGTTTTTTAGTTTTGTCCTCTCACGAGAAATAAAAAGAAATGGCTGTGCAGAGGAGATGAACAGCTAGACCAATGAGTTATAAAAGGGAGTGAGTATACCAGAGGTTAGAGGAAAGGAGGGTGGGTAGATCAGACACATATTGTGTGGTGAAGCAAAGAACTAGACATTTTTAGTGTTGATAATAATGTCGTATATACAGATGTCTTATAGTGATGCACACCCTTATGTTATAAATGCTATAATACCATGTTACTTCAGGATAGATAGATAGATAGATAGATAGATAGATAGATAGATAGATAGATAGATAGATAGATAGATAGATAGATAGATAGATAGATAGATAGATAGATAGATAGATAGATAGATAGATAGATAGATAGATAGATAGATAGATAGATAGATAGATAGATATAGA